>VZTF01007182.1:470888-569236 GCA_013397755.1 Cnemophilus loriae
CCCTGCCCCAACCCTGCCCCAGCCCCAGCCCAGCTCTGCCCCAGCCCTGCCCCAGCCCTGCCCCAGCCCTGCCCCAGCTCTGCCCCAACCCTGCCCAGCTCTGCCCCAGCCCTGCCCCAGCCCTGCCCCAGCTGGGACCTCTCCAGAGCTGGGCTCCCCTGGCTGTGCAGGGCTTGGTGCTCGGTGATCTGCAGCCACACAACTCCAAATCCAATAACTCTGGTACTGGGTCCCCAAAGTCCAGTGCTGGGCTGGGGACAGCAGGTCTCATAAAAGAGTACTCTGTGAGGGGTTTACAAAATCCTTCCTTTGCAGATAAGGAGACTATAACGTAATCCATCATCCCGGGCTTTCTTTGACTTTGTTTTTACACGAGGGAAAGAAACCCATCAAAACTACTGTTCAGCTGTGCAGATCTATTTTTTGAAAGCAAAAAATTATTGTTATGGACCATCAGTATTTCTGCACAAAGGTTAATAATTGTCAAGCCAGAAAATACTGGGCACATCTAGATAATAATTTTAATAGAAAAAAATAATTGGCCTAACTGCTTAGTAGAGTCTAACAATTCTTCACTCCAACTACAGGAAGTAAATTTCTGAATATATTACTGTTCCACTTATTATGACAAAAGTATTGGGAATGAAGCAGCTATCAGAAATAAGTTAGAATAAAGAAATTCCTGTGCCATATATGATGAAACATTACTATGTAATTTTTAGAAGACATATGAAATTAATTTTTTATTGTATATTGGGTTAGCTTCATTATGCATTTAATAGCAACAGATATTAAAATATGTGGCTTGTTTACAAGCTGCAGTTTCAGGCTCAAGAAAATAGTTTGCATCATTCTGAGAACCACACATATATAATAACACAAATAGAAAGTAAATCATAGGTGTTATAAATATGAGACTGCAATGAAGCAGGGCTGGAATATTATTCTCTTCCGAGATGTAAATGCACTGATAATGCAAAACTTCTCTCCGTCACTGAAGCTGTTCACACCAGAAAACTCCACCGAGTCAGATTTCACCAATGCAAGAAAAATTCTTATTGGACTCTCCCTGATAATTAAAATTTGTGGTATTTCAACAACACCAGAGCTATTTTCTATTGTCACGGCATGTCTAACCCAGGGTACTGGTGCAATGGACTGAACTGAACAATGCACTGCCAAGAAAAATCTATCAAGTACCTTTATTGCACATAATACCGTGGGAATTGGGTTATTGCTGTCCAATGCTGCCGTAGACAGGATGAGCCCTAGACATACCCAATGGAAAATGAGGGATTTTTGATGCTTCTGCCTGTCCGCTCTGCTCAGACAACAGACAATACAGAGCTGCGTGAGCTTCCTCAGGATCTCCTTTTCCTTTTAGCATCGAACCCGATGATGAAAAATGAAATTTTAAATTTACTGAAATGCGTTGGTTCCATACACGGTGATGAGTCCCACAGGCCTGGAGTTCAGCCCTCGGTGCCAGTGCAGACTGAACATGTACTGCGTGGATGGGTGCACGGCATACCTGAGGAATGCAGCTAATGTGCTGTGAAGTTGCACTGCAAATGCAGATGTGAGCAACATAGACACTCAGTGGTCATTTAGCAAATCCTTCAAGACTTCTCAAAAAGCACTGGCTCAGCACTGAGGGCAATAGATTACATCTGTATTGTTAAATCATTAACCATGGTGGGTTAATGGATCGAATGACATAGAAGATCAGCATTTTATAATAAGTATAAAACATTTAAATTTGGCTTGAAAGCAACATAGGTGAATATGTGGCTCAGAAAATGAGTACTTCAGAGTAATTTTAACCCAAGCAATTGATCTGGAGAAACACAACTCCAACATTCAGACTTGAAAATTTCAGATTCGTTTTGATACTTTTATTTCATCTATTAGTTAAAGTAACTCTGCTAAGCGTTTGAAGGAAATATGATGTGCCTATTATGCAGGACAAACTTGCTTCTAAATTATATTAAAAATATGTATGTGATTTCCTTGACAAGATTGATTTTGGCAGCTTTTTTCAGGGGAAAGACCAGTTCAGGGAAGTCTCCTGAGTGAAGGAGCACAGCTGCTTTGTGCGAGAGGAACTCAGGTGGAATGGGAACATGGCATCAGTCTTTCAAGCAAACCTGTCCCTTTCACATCAGTGACTGACATGACAGTTTCTAGGTCTTTAGGGAGCCCATAATTTGCTTCCTTGTAGTCTGGTGGTTTTTTTAATTTTAGTTTTGGGTGGTTTATTTCTCGTTGGTTTGGGGGGATTTTTAGGTAATTTCAATTTACTAGAAAATTCAACCAACCATTGCAATGAAATGCTTCTCCTTCTCTTTTCACTGGGTGCACACCTGTTTCTCTGTGCAATATGTCCTAGAATATCCTATTATTGCATTTCTAAAGGAAGTTTTGCTTCCTTTCCTTTGTGAACACACAGCATAACATAACCATCTCCCTCGTACATCTCAGACAGCTCCCAGGGGAGAGCTCTGAAATGTTCTAGCCCAGGTAAATTCGCCCAGCTACTTTGGCAGATGCTACACTGTGTGCAGTCTCTCAGCTCATTGTTCACCTGGGAATGAAGATCAAACCTCTTCTTTCAGATCTATCGAGATTTCACGATTTTTTTCACTGCACAGTGGGGAAAAAAATGGGAATTGTAGGAACAGTGTTCCCTTTTCCTCCTCACCCAGGAATCCACATTTGGCAGGGTGACAAGAACGAGCTGGCAGCTGCTGTGTTCTTGGTGGTGAGTCAAGGCATCTGCATCACCACGGAAAGGGAGTTCCTAGAACCTCAAGCTGCCTTTTCTGGTGGGGAGTAAAGAGGAATTACCTCAAACCAAATTACCAGCAGAAAGAAAAAACTTCAGGATGAATCAATAAAACGAACCGTAACGAAATGCTTTTACTGATTCAGCAGTTCTGTCTGTTTCCTAAACTCTCCTGGACTCACTGAAGTCGCCACACACGGGGACTACCTTTCACTTTAGTTCCCTTTTACATCCAGGAACTCTGCTTTCTAATACAAACACCAGACTTTTTTCCTTATGCCTATCATTCCCTCTGATGCTTACTAACTTATTTCCTTTTCTGAAACTACTAGTTATTTTCAGCCTTCAATTAATTATATAAATAGTAGCCGCAACTATTTTATTTGTTTTGCTTGAAAAGACAAGTAGTGGAATATAATGATGCTGATTTATCTTTTTTAATTAAAAATAAGAAGGTTGGTAGGCATTGCAGGATTGAAAAATGTAAGTAATTTAATTTTTCCTACTGTTTTTTCTACTGCTGTTGCAGAGGTGCTTTTTCCAGCCATCAGCTCTCATGTCTAAATTTCAATATCAGTGGCATAATTGGAAGCCACAGAAATGCAGCTGAATTACTTCATCTCTAGGAAAAGATAAGCAATATGATTGCATTGTATCTATATATGATTATTAAGCAAATAGTTGTATGGTGTAAGACCAAAAACCAGAAAATTACCCAAAGTATCTCATTATACAGTATAATTTCTCCAGATGCCCAATTCAAAGACCATCAAATGTTCATTTTCTAAGTCTTAGAATATGTTTCATATTCAGATTTCTATTAATTGAATAAACAAGATTAGCTGTGTTGCATCTTCAGTGTCTTTGCAATTTTATCTGCAGACTTATTAATATACTCCACTTCTAAAACTTGTGCTTTGTAGAATGCAGACTCACTTTGCATATTTTCATTACATCTTTCATTTTTGCAATATGTCAGAGGATTGCAATTAACCTGTAACTCTCCTGCTTTTTTAAAAATTTGTGCAACACACAAATAACGTATTTGCTCCTCAACTGAATTTCATGAAGACTTCTAAGAGATCTTACATACTTTTATGCAAGAACTTCACAAAAATTTGTATATGGATGACACAAGTAATACAAAATATAGGGAATCATTATATAGGTTGCAAACAAACAAATTAAAATATATTCTACATAGCTTAAAAGGAAAACAGAGAAATAAATACTTCGAGTTTCACAGACCTCTCCAGCTACAGTGAGTTTTATGTTTATTAAATATATAGAAAGTAAACAAATACAACATGCAATTATTTAAGGAAAATAGTTGTTTTATGGCAAGTAGAGGGTGTATTGGAAAAAAATTGGAAAACAAAATTTTATTGTGTAAAATATAAATGACAAATTGAAATTAAGAGGTCTCATGTGGACATTACGCACTTTGATTTGAGGAACAGCAAATATCACGGTAAATAACAAACAGAAAAGTATATTTTTAAAATTATTATCAAACATCAGACATAGAACAAAATGTTTGATTTTTGAGTTTCTATTTTATAGGATTTTCATAATGGCAAAAATATATGAAAGACTGTAAAACAAACTCATGGAGTGCTTAAGTTTTTCAGTGCCAAAAAGATGTGAAACTGAACAGTCACACATCAATAATCATGGTATCCATGAGATGCTGGTGAGGGTTTCTGATGTTAAAGGTTATGTGTTTGAAATTTGCTGGCAGTGAATTATTTACACTTATCCTAACTAATGTATCTTCTTAATTCATAGTTATAGCAAAGATTTCTTTAGTAAACCTGTGAATGTGGCTGTTCTGGCATAAACATAACTCAAAATACAGGAAGAAAACCAAACAACTGGAACACATAAATAATTATGATAATTATGATGGGGGATGGGGGGGGGGGGGGGAATTTTCATCCATTNTCCATTTCCAGCATGTTTGAGTTACAAGTTTGGTGCTCAGCGTGTGATATTGAAATATGAGATTTAACAATTCACGGAGATAAAAGGGCAATTCACAGTTCCTAGAGTTACCTGCAGCAGAAAACACCACCACGCCACTCATATCTGAACGTAATCTGTTGTTAAGGTTTGCTGCCAACAGGAGAGGTATTTATGTCTTCCTGTAGCTAGATAATGGTCAGCTGACAGAAGCGTGAAGTCCTGCTGAGAGTTTCCCCATAAACTGTTATAATTCTGGTACATGGCTCTTATGGCTGTTGTGGACAGCCCAGTAATTCTAATAATTTTCTTATTACCATGTGTTCTTTGCCTTCACTCTACCTGCATCACTAAAACTCATTTTCAATCTTCAGAAGCGACAGAGAGGAAAGTTTCTACTGACAACTCGTAGAAACGGACGCGATAATAAAGGCAAATTAATGTCTTATCTAAAATAAGAGCACTGCTGTTATTGATATGATACACTTTGTTACTTTAAATAACAAGACAGATACCATCCTGAGAGCACTGTGAGCATCCAGGACATTAATAAGTACAGAGAGGAAGTTGCAGGGTTCTGACGTTTTCATTTATAACTGTAATTCATGGACTGACATTAGGGATTGGTTACAGTCATTCACAATCTGATTTGAAAACAGTCCTGTTCTCGAGAGTCTACACAGCAGAAGTGAAAAATGTAGAATTTAAATTGATATTGAACAAACCTTGAGATGTCAGATATACCAACTGCCTTGACCTATTAAATGCTAAACCTAAAGTTTATTTAAGCCAAAAATGTATAGAGTCAGTGAGTATACAGACAGAATTCCAACACAGAAAAAGAAAAAAAAGAAAACAAGAAAAGCTTAGCATCACCTTATAGAGATGTGCTGGCAATTTTTGAGTATAGTGGTAAATAAAAACGAGTCACTAGATGAGGAGTTGCTTCACACAGGCAGGAATTTTAGATGGAATATGTTGGAAACACAGCTAAGATGGAAATCAGGGCTGGGAAACCACCTCCACTACGCTGAAAGATGACACTAAAATCAGCTCTCCCTGTTGCTGATATCACCATAGGACCCTCACTCAAGGTACTCTGTCTCTTGAATGACAGAAGATATTTTTTTGACATCCGCAACCATGTGATGCCAGCAGAAAATTTCCTGTTAACTTCAGACAGCTTCAGATCCAGCCCTGTCTGTAGAGTTCTCCAAAATACACTGAGACTCATTGTGATTATTCTTCATTTTGTCAAGGTTTCAGTTTCCCTATAATGGGCTCAAGAAGGCCTTGAAGTTAACTTTGGCAGGCCAAATCCCCTTTCCATTGGGAATAGGAAGGAAAAAAATGCATGAACAGGTACAGCTGGTTTGCACCTCTCATCCCATCAACAGCAACCATTTCAAGAGCTGAGGGATCTTTTCCTCATGTCATCCTGCTACTTAGAGCACATGCATAATGTTTTCTTTTATTTTGGTTAATGCTTATTACTAATGTATGTAACATGCGGTAGCCTGTTATAAATTCAATTAAATGTTAATGTAAACATCTGCTTGACTTCATTTGTATACTGATATCTCAGGCCAAGAACTCAAATTTTTACCCTGTGAGTTGCTTTTACATTATATGCACATCCAAGGAGAAAGAGACAAGGGAAAAGAACCTGTTAAATTGACACTGGGCAGCTACAAACTTCTCGAAGTCATTGACACTATAAAAGATACCTGTATCAAAGCAATTGAGATTAAAGGTACAGCAGTTAAAACATTTCTTGCAGGGCTCAGGAGTAGCAGTGACTATTAAAGCATAAGTAATAACCTCAAAGAGAGTGCAATGGGAAATATCACAGTGTTTGGAAACAGCAGAGTGAAGCCACGTGTACGGGCAGGGATAGCTACACTCACTGGACATGTTCAACTTGTCAAAAAATGACACAATTCTCAGAAACAATCCCAGGTCACTCATAGAAGAGTCACCCTGAGAGAGCAGCACCTGAGAAAGGCACATAAATAATAGTTTGAACTGTTACAGCTCATATAAGAAGAAACAGAGATGACCAAACAAGCAACAGCAACCTTGGAATGTGAACCATTACATAAATACATCCCTTAATTTGAGAAAAGCTAGGAATCATTAGAGAAAATGTGCTCTGCTCTATCATGCAACAAAGCAATTATCACCTTCCTCTTAATGTAATTTCAAAGCTTGATTTCAGACAAACCATCTCAAAATTAAACAGAGCTTCAGAAAGCAGAAAAATATTCATATGGACTTGGCATAGAGGGAAGATAAGAATACCATTAGTCACACCAAATGCAACAGCCACCCACAAGTTCCTGGCATGCTGGAGAGCAAGAAGTGTTTCCGCTACGTGATGTAGTGGGCAAAAGAAACCAGTTGAAAATTCAGTTTCTGACAGATGAACACACATGTTCTGACTCACATGAAAACACCTACATGACTCTGTAATGAATCACTGATGCACCCCAGCAACACGATATCCATTTGGACTCTAAAGCTCCAAAAGCCTCAATATCAAGAAGTTATGTGTGTGAGGTTTGTTTGTCCTCTCCACCTTAGTAAGTGGCTGGAAGATCTGGCAATAAAAGTCAGCTCAGAGGCTCAATCCTACTTTTTTCCCCCTTCTCCAGTACTGTTCCTCTGACTGGCAAACTCAATTAGAAGCGGTGCCATGCAATCCTACTAATTATTGTCTTGCCTAATTCTTGTTAAGTCTGAAGGAATTTAAGACTGGAAATAAGTTGGTGAATCAAAAGGACCTGTGGGTTGTTTTGGTATCTGCTGACTTATTAACACAGTAGCATGTAGACTAACAAGATAAAACAGGTCAGGATTGATAATAAACTAATGCTCATGGACCACACCAAAATAAATATTTTAAGTTTTTTGGGTTATAACATTTAGAACACTATTTTAATTGTACTGATTTTCTCACCCTTGGGAAGCAAAAATGGAGCACCAGTGGTCTCTAATGACAATGCTATGGAGGTTGGTGAAAATGTTGGTGGAATGTCTTGAGGACTTTGAAACTAATTGGATTAGTGCTTATATAATTAATAGGATTACTCTGACTCTGCACATTAATAGGATTTTTCCTTATCAATTCCAAGCTTAAATGTTATGAAACTGCATGTGTCTGTACACCTCCCCCAAGAACTCTGTGAATCACGACAGTTCCCAGTCTCATAACTGCGAAGCAGTTTCTCTGGAAGCTCCCCTCTGAATATATTTATCTGGGCTTCGCAACATCTTCTGAATAAAAATATACACTCAACCACATAAACGTTCTCCAATGGCTTCTGTACACCTTTATCTGCTCTAAACTGAACTTTCCAAGCACATACCTACTTTACTGAAACAAGGCTTTCACTGAACACATAATACCAAGTTCTCTCCAAGGCTGCATTTTTAAGATTACTTTTTTTCCCCCTACAACCAATTTCCAATCCATTATGCTGCTCTACTTTTCTCTTTTCAGCAACTATTTAACTTGGACATTAACCTTTGTGGCTGGCCACAATCTCTTAAACACTTTGCTTTGCAATAGACTTTCCTAGGTTGTCAGTAGCATTTTTCATAGAGAAATATGATGGGGAAACCATTAAGCCTTAGTATGACATTTTTGCTGCCATTTTTAGCTTTTAACCTCCCAGGAAGCTTTCATATGAAACCTCTGAGAAACAAAATATTTTGGACAAAGTACAGTATTAAATCAGTGGAAATGAATCCACATCAGTGCATGACTGTTTACAGCACCTATTTATTTGGCAATTTGCACAGACCAATCAATACTGTACCTCGACATGGCACAGTAACTAACTCAGCCTCTGTTTCCTCAGCAGAAGCATCATCTTGATGAGAAAGGTTCATGACTTCCTCTGGGAGTTTGAAACTTGAGAATGAATTAACTCACAGACTGTGCAAAACCTGTAAAGGCTAAGAAAGGATTAAGGGTGTGCTGCCACTCTTTCTGGTAAAAGGGAGGAGTAGAAGTTATTTCTTAAAAGCTGCTTGACTTCAGCAATAAGACCACCGTAGAAACTGAAGTTAACTTGCTGGCAGACCTGCCAGAAGACAATATTTGCTAAGCACAGGGTGTTTATACATCTTGCACTGAGCAGATATAATTTTTTTTTAATTACAGGGTATCTGGATGAATCACAAGAACTTCTAGTTAGAAGAAACACACTCACTACAAAAAAAAAAAGGATAAAGTAAAAAGGAAATACTTTATTCCTTCCTGAGAAGAGGAGCTAACGGCCCAAAATTTCAGAAAGAAAAAAAAAATTATGGTGAAACTTCAGGACTTGTTTCCCTGCAGATGAGCAGGATGACAGTGTACAGCCAATACAAAGAAGAAAACACCTGAATTGCACCTCCTACAACTGAAGAGTGACACACATTGCCCAGTGAAATCCACAAAGGACCTGGGTTGGAAAATAACCTGTACCCCTTACTGGCAGGGCAAAGCCCTTTGCAGAGGCTGCTGCCGGTTTTCAGCCATGCTCCATGTCCCAGTGAGTGAAAAAAGGCACATCCTAGCAAGGAAAAAGAGTTTGCAGGTGTGGTAGGTATAAATTAAAGTGCCTGCAGGGAGATGCTCACTCTATCCCTACAATCAGCTTCTCGTCTCAGACCTTCTCGTAATTTTACACTCGGGGTAAGGGTAATTTTTTCAGGCAACACTGTACAAAAAGAGCGTATCATTGAGAGGATGCTTCCAAAGACAGTCATGAAGAACATATCTCGTGTACAAGGGAAGGCAAGGAGAGCCCCATGTGGCTTCCCAATATTTGCCCCTTAGATTTTTTGCTTTCTCAATGTGCATTTCAATCCTTCTCTCTAGCCACAGATACAACACAGACTGCTTGTACATGCTTGGCAAAAAAAAAAGGAAAAGCCACTTGGCACTTTATTGTTTTTTCTTTTTGATGTATATTTTATTACATTTCTGTAAATAAAGATATTTTAAAATTCATCTATTGTTCTTCTCATGTGTTTCTGATTGAAAAATCTGACTTGAAAATTGAGTTTTCCAGTTTATGTTTCAGTAGATCCAAAGTAACTCAGTATTGCTTCATGCATTTTGTCTACTGAGAAATTGAATTGACTTGAGCAGAACCACATTAAAAAATAACATGAGAAGATTAGAGGAAAAGAGGCGAAAATGGTGTGATAATTACCACAGATATAGACTGACCCTAATATTAATCTTTGATGTTACTCACAAGACTGAGTTGCAATCTCATTGGCAAAAACCTAGCCTTATTTTTGTTTGTAACAATTATCTTGCAATTGTTTGCAGCAAAGGCATGACAAAGTATCGTGGATTTTGTACATCTGTCTTGTGGTTTAGCTGATTAAATCTGGGAAGGCACTTATGACTGAGAGATTACAACCAGTTATAAAAATAAATATCTGATCTTATATTAAAATGAAGGCTCTAAAATCTGAACCTCAAGTGCTAACTACATATTTCATCTCAATGCAGGCTGGAAACAAAATCATGGTGTCATCTGGAAAAAGCCCATGCCTTGTAAGTCTGCATAAAATTCTGGCTTCATATCTGTTACTTCTGGTGCTGCTTCACAGATAAATGTGTTTTATTGTAATAGCAGCAAAGTCTTTGGCAAAAAACTATCCCCACAGTCCTAGCTCAACTCATTGCCTTGTTCAGGGCAGAACTCAGTTTCTGTTGGAGCACTGAACCATTGGAGAATTTCACCAAATAACAGGATTCCATTATCAAGGAAAACAATACACGAAAGCCAATGGAGAAATTTCTTGTTTCAAACAAGATATTTTTAAAAGTTCCTTGGACACTGCCCAGGGCAAATTCAGTGTGCAGTTCAAACATCTCCACTGCTGGTTTTTATATAGATCACAACATACATCTTGTAAGTACCACAGGTCACTGAAGTGGTCACAATTTCTACTTTAAATAAGCATATTAAATCCTACTGCTTAGATTAATTAGTTTGGCTGACTTGTGCTATCTCCAGCTATAAAAGTTTCACAGATCCATAATTCTGTCTAATTATGCTGAAAATTAAGTGTGAATGTGTTGCAACTGGATCACTTGCAAACAAATATCTCTTTTCAATTGACAGCAACTTATTTTAAGGAGAGCATATTGAAAGTGAACTGTTTCTCCTGGACCGAAGATCCTAGCAATATCACCCAGTGGTATGTTTGAGGTGAAAAGAGATTTTATGCATTATTCAATTTTTTAAAAAATCTATGTATTTGAGGGAAGTAATCTTTTAAAATTTAAATAAATACAGTTTTCAGAGTTCCCAATTCTAGATCTGTGCAGGAAACAACAGTGTTGTGTTACTGGGAACCATCTTGTAGTGGTTTGATGCCAACTGACACGAGACGGAGAGAGCAGCAGTATTGTCGAAATAAATCAATGCAATAAAAATTAAAAATGCATAAATAGATGTATTATAGCACCTTCATTCCCCACATATTGAGGAAATCCAGACATATTTACATGGAAATGTGGGATAGCTGAATAAAGACTAGAAGTGGAAACATTTTTAAGACTATACTTCTGCAAAACAACAGAGATTATCTACAACACGCAGGTTTAATTTTTCTCCCTTAGTCTCTACAAAACAGTGTGTTCTTGCCACCACTTACAATGAAATACGTGATGTGTACACTCGACACGTTTGAAAACATTTTTAAAGAGCACAAAAGAAAAGATTCCGCATCTCGTGTTCTGTACAAATGATGAGACTGCACAGTAGAGAGGAGCAGGGTTAAAAGCAGCACAAGGACGTTGCTGGAGCAAGGAGTAACAATAAGGTGTGCAGCAGAGCCATCAAGGAAACAAAATGCTTACACAGGACAGGAAAGAAAGCTGACAGAAAAAAAAATCCTCTTATACTCCTTGGTACTTTTCTTAACCATATCTATCCTTGGCATGGAGTAGAAGGTGATAATTCAAAACTCTGCCATATTATTTGCTATAATAAAAACCTAATTATTCTATTTTAGTTTGCAGTTGTCAATTTGCCCCTCAGGCCTCCAGGATCATACATTGCTCTAAACTTCATAATAGTTCTTAACACAGAGTTTCATATTACTTTTTTCCTTCAATTAAATTCAACAGCATTTTAATTAACTTCTCAGCACATAACATTTTTTTCAAATGCTACTTACTTTCCTAGCTGGTCATTCACACTTTAATAATGAACAACTGTCAGGTGTGATATGCTTTTGTTAACTTCTATTATTTTAATCTTTCCTTCAATAATTAAAAATCAAAACATGTCAATCAAAAAACATTTCTCCGTCCTAGAACCCTCACGATAAAGGCCAACCTTCAAGCACGTGCAATTTAACAGGCCTGGTGGAAAATAAATTTAGGGTGAGGTACTCCAGGTTATATTGTATTCAGAGTGTCAAAGACTTTGGGATGTCCCCAGGAATGCATCAGCAGAGAAGGTGAGATACACTGTGATGTAGGAGTGGGGATGGAAAAGAAAATCGTGCCAAACTCTGAACTCCAACAAGCTGTCAGTGCTGAGAGGCCACGAGAATCACTCCCAGCTAGACCAGAGGGCTACAGCAGGGGAATGGGGTGCCTGCTCCTGACACGTCCCCACCTCCTTATGAATAAAATCAATATACCAGGTGAGGCTGAGGAAACCTCAGGTTTCAATTTCTATAATGTGCGAATTTAACAACGTGATCGAATCTTTTCATTTGGGGCTATTTTCTGTGTCAATCACATCATTTTTTCTTGAAATGGTTATGAGATTTGGAGCAGGTTACTGAGAAATCCAGGTCTGTTTCAGAAAAAATTGTGTTGCTTCATGAACTCCAGGACATATAAGCCAGCCTTATGTCTTGGGACTTTTATTTACAGAACCAAATTTTCTTGCTTTCCTTAAACTGTATTTTAATATATCATTCTTCAAATTATATATGAACACCCGTGTTTACAAGGGCAGAACTGTAGCCTGAGGGTTTCTGGTATATTTTCAGAAATATCTATTACCTCATCACAGAATAGTGCTGTCAAGTCAGTACATTCAATATAATTTATTCAAGGAGAACAACCAGTTTGAGGAGTGGTTTTCATCAAGCACAAACTAGTATTCATCATCAAAAATAGAATGTGTGTTTCGTCTGGACAAAACCACCTCCATGCACACCTACGCCAGCTCAGATCCCTTTCTTTAACACAATAATAAACATCTACAGGATGCTGCAGCCACCTAGAAAGATCTGCCTCCTTCTCCTGGCTGTTGGACACCCACTATCGTTAAGAGTGTGCCTATTATGAAATTCAAAGTTATAATTTATGGAGGCTTGCTGGTGTTGGCTTTAAATCCTCTGTCTTTGCTGCAGCTGGGAGTGTTGCTATGGCAGCACCAGAGTCAAGGCAGGCCACAAACCCTGCCCAAGTTCAGGGGCCTGGTGTCCACTCTAGTCCTGGTTGCCATGGCTGCACTGCTCTGAGCACCAGCTAATTTAACAAGTTATAATCTGGCTCTGTGCATTGCCATCTTTGTTTTAAATTGCTCTGTAAAGATGGTTCTGGGATTGGGAGGACAAATTCCAGGAAATTGTTCTGCTTATTATTCCCTGGTCTTCCTAAATGGCAGGGAAACAACAACAGGGTGGCATGACCTCAAAAAAATTTTTTTAAAAAGTCCTTCATACAAATAACATCCTTACATTTTAGAACATTTCTCAATAAAAGTGCCATCTGACCATACGTAGGAGAAGCCACTGCTGTTTACTTCCCTCCATCCCCATTTCCTCTAGGCTCACACGCTGACCATGACAAGTGGTGTACTGTGCCTACTGACCAGTGCCCAGACTCACCTGATTTCAGTGAAGCAAGTGGCAAGATTCATTTTGTAGGACATTTACTTCCTTTAAATAACCAAATAACTCTATAGTGAAGTCAAGAACCGTATTCCACAGGATCTAAGAGGGAAACAAGGTTAAAGCCTGAAAGTGAGTTTTGGTTTGTTTGCGTTTAGCCAGAAAACCTCCAACTCAACATGTCACCTAATATATGGAATTTGTCATCACGTTTCAGTGTGCTTTCAAAACATCCAGACTGGTATAAATCAGACAAGTTGTGTAGTTTCTCAGACTGTACACTACAGGAAAAAAGGGGAAACTTAGAAGAATATCAACATTCTTCCCTACCAGGACATGATGACGATGATGATGATGATGATGATGATGATGATGATGATGATGATGATATTCTCCAGATAAGATTCAGTTGTATTCCAGGATATAAGAGCATCAAATTCAGTTAACTCCCTCCAGTTTTTACTTCCCAAATGTTCACAGCACTACGGTCACTCTTAGCAGGATGAGTCACTCCTGAGTGTGCTGAGCATCTTTGTTTTTCAGCAGGACAGGAGCAGCATTTTCTCTGATACTTTCTAACAACGTTTAGGTTGCAGCACGCTGTGCTTATAACAGTCCTGTATCTGTTTAGGGAGTTACACAATGGCTCTGCTGCTGGAAAAATCATCGTGAATAATGGGAGTCTCAGATTTTCTGATTTATGAGACGAGTTTGAGATTAAATTACTTTCCTTAATTATCAGAAATTACTCCACTAAAAATAGTTTGTAACCAAATTTTTAATCCTCTTTTCTACTCTTTCCTTCCTCTCCCTAAATGACCATAGTTCAAAATCTGAGGAAAATTGTTCCTTCTATAAATATTTCTTTAAAATAATGTGCAATTGTTTTTAAACATTTCCATTTCACAAATATCAAAGTAACCAACTTTAAAATACATTTCTTCCTAGCATTACCTATGACATAGAGAATACAAACTCCTCATACATTTTCTCTTCTTGCTAAAGTTCAGTCAAAAAAATCTGCATGACCAATCACTGCAGAACTGTCGCTTCCATTTCTAAGTAAAAATGCAGTGTACAGGGAAAGTCAGGTTAATCCTCTTAGAAGAAAGCTGGCCAATATTTGCTGTTCATGTCACAAATGTACCTGTTTCCATTAATTATGTTTCCTCCCTTGCTCAAGCATCATGGCTAAGAAGCTTGCTGTGTCCTTGTGGGGCACCCCGAGGTCTCTTCCCCACCCGCACAGTGCTCTAAGCACTGAGATGTAACCTAACTAACATGCAGGAGTTTCTGAAAGCCCAGTCTTCTGTGGAAAGGAAGACCTCACATTTGACCCAGCCAAATATTTATTGGGATAAATATTCCTTTTCTCCTCCAGTCTGTCTTTCTGATGCCTCTCATATACTGGACCATATACTATGGCAGAAGTTCATTTGTGTTGCCCTTGTTGAACAAGAAAAAAATCTGTTTCCTTTTCCTAAAACTGAAGCTCTAAGTCAAGAAAATGTATTCACTGCTGTCTACATTTATAACATAATTCTGCAAACTATAACTCTGCAAACTATAACCCTGAAACACTGAAACAAATGAAGCATTGTGAAACATATCTGTTGATCCTTTCCACTAAATAATATGAGATTTCTTTTTTTTTTCCTTTTTTACCAACACTGGCAGGTCAAAAATTGACTTAGATGGAACATTCTTGGGTGTACCCACAGAAGACAAAGAAATCAGGTACTTTTCACTAAACTTAAAATCATTACGGAAAAATAGATCAGTGTTTAAAAACAACAGACCTAAAGGGGAGCTTACTTCAGCTTTGAGGCAGAAAAATTTAGAGGCTACTGCAAGAGAAGCTCAGAATAAGGGCATCCATATCTTAATTCTTATTCAGCTACTGCTTGAAAAGTCGTCAGAGAAGGCTGATTTTCATATATTTCTCTAATTTCCTGCATGTAATTCTCTTGAATTTCAAAGCTATGTCCAAGACACTGACTTCCTAGACTAAGCCTCAGGCTATCTAATAATAAAAATTGTAGTATTAAAACAAGTTTTCATCATTAAGAGTTTCCTAGAATGACAACTAAGAGCTCCCTTGTAAGTATGAACTGGAGTCAATATGACAGCTCCAGATCTAAGTGGATGTAACACACAGACACTGAGCGTAGCTGCTAATGAAGAACAATCTCTAAATGTGTCTAATTTTGAAGCAGAAAGGCTGTGGGAGAGCAAATGCAAAGGTAAACTGTAACTCAGAAACAACATCCACCCTATAAGTGTAATTGCTGTTCAGAAACAGAGTTAATTAAATTATTTTCAGAGTTTATTATGAGATTATACTGCATACACAGTAATGCTGGATAGAATTAATTTAGCATAAGTCTATATATGCACACGCTCAGAACTAGAAAGACATCCCTTTTTGTATTTCAGAACTCACAATGCTAAGCAGGTTGCATCAGAATTTCTACCCAAAATTACTGATTTCACCTTAAATATTCCTCTCAAGATGCATCGTCTTGTTTTGGGATCCAGAACAAAAGCTACTTAAGGTAAGTGGAAAGGCTGCCACCAGTGTCAAGTTGTGTAAAAGGCCATGGGAAAAGCCACCTTTGTGAGAAAATGGAAAAAGACCAACACTGTCAGGAAAATGAAGGAACAGATGGATGTGAAAAATTATACTTTGGGAACAGGAGTATCTGCTCCTATCCCAGGAGCTGAGACATTTTGTAGATCATGTTTAAATTCAATTGAAGAAAGAACTGCTAATGGTGATGGATGCTGATGTTCGCTCGCATTATCTACCAGAAAGCAAGAAAAATTAAAAAATAAATACATTTTTAAAAAAATTAGTTTTGAAGGGAGGGGATCGATACTGTGAAAGAATCAGAATTACAACGAACATTGTGCCCAGTGCAATGGTGCAGAGGAGTACAAACCTCGACTGTAAATTCAGATGAGCAAGGATAAACTCTGGGTTTAGAAAGAGCTTAGCAAAGATATCTCCCTATGTGAAGAAATTCTTGGGGGCTCTCATGATACAGACAATGATGGGAAAGGAAAGCAGCAGCCACAGCCACCACACACCCTTCCACACGTTCTAGCAGAGGCTGGCCAGATTCTGTGGGGTAAACAGTGGATTTATGGCCAGGAGCAGCGCAGTTTGTCTGTTTTCTGCTCTGGCCAGCCCAGGAACCGAAGTGTGGCTCCCAGTGCATCCCCATGTCCCTGCCTGAGGAGCCCCTGAAGTGTCACCCTGCTGCCCTCTGCCAGGGGTGGCAGGTTACACACAGAGAGCCAAATCTCGCAGGTGAGCTGTGAGCATGACGTGCCGAGGTGCTGGAGTATCAGGGAACCTTATCAGTCCTTCCTGAAAGGGAAAATCAAACAGAATGAGAATCCTGTACTTCAAAAATAGGCGTACCTAGAGGACAGGCAGATATATAGAGGCACATTGCACCGAACATTTTGGGGAATTACAAAGCTACCTGAATTGGATATTGATCACTGGTTTACTGATGGTGATGTCTCCTTTTTGCATTTTCGGGTAATAATACCTAAGGATTAAAGCTATTGTGCAGGAAGATGTCAGTTCCAGTTGCTCTTTCAGCTTTTTTTAAAAAATTATCATTCCAATTCTTCATAAGCCTGCAAATTAGTATCTCAGCTTTTGACAGAAAACAACAAAGGCTCGTCACCAGTGCCCTTTGCTTGCATGAGTGTTTCTTTCCTAGTAGGCAGCCTCTTGTTAGACCTGGGTCAAAAGCCATCCTATATAAAGAAATCCATAGGTAAAGGCCTATTTAAACCAGAGCTAATTATGATAAATGCTAGCATTCATTACCTGAAAAACAAAACCTCAAATCACTGTGGATGAACTGATGCTCTATATTATTAATTTTGGGCAAAGCAAAAAGTGGTTTTTATGAAAAAAACACCTTATCTAAGCTATCTAAAGAGCATCTTGATTAAAAGAAAATACAAAACCCCAACCAAATAGCAACAATAAAACCCATGTATGAAAAAATTATTTGAAAATATTCAATTAACAATACGGTTGGCTTTTCAGCAGTGACACCTCTGGCTCAATTTCCTCCCTCTGGGGCAGGTTCTCGGGTGGTGTAGGATATATTCAACACCTGCCAGACAGCAATAACAACCATTAGGCAAATGAAAAGCTTTTCTGAGAGTGCCAGCCCTTATAAAAGACCATTCATTTCTCTCTGCTCTCTATTTTTCTATTTCTATCACTCACTGCTATGGCAGTTGTCATACACCACCCTGCTCAGCTGCAAATTCATATTTCCATTTTATTGCATATGCCTTGCAAAAGTCTTTTCTCATGACATTTTTCACTTACATTAACTGCAAAATAAAGACTGAAAAAAGCTGTAGTGGTTTCTGGAGTTGATCATATTATCATAGTAGATCTCTGCATTTTTCCTTATAACAAAACGCATTTCAAAAGCCTCCTTTAAGTTTGTATGTTTATATATATATGTATTAGTATCTCCTGCCTCCTGTAAGAAAACCATTTGTCTACAAGGATATCTGGTGACAGCACATTTGCTTTTCAGGCATACTTCCACATTTTTTTTTATACATTCTACACCACTACCAAGGAATAGCTCAAACTTCAGTGCATCAGGAACACAAGAAGATGCTATTTTTATTTATAGGTGTGCGACTGTATGCTTTAATTCCAGATATGATCAATCTCCCTCTAAAGGAAGCACACTATGTTTTATTAAAAACTTCTGGAGAACATAATTCTCACGGTAAGCGAAAGTGTAAATAAATATTCTTGCAAGGGATATATAAATTATTCTAAGTCAGCAGCAGCATGTCAGAGAGGGCTGATTAGATTCTTTGCAGCACCACCTCATGAAAAGCAAAAATGTTAGATTTGGTCCAAACATGGAATTTTTAATGAGTGACATTTGTGGAGCTTTTGGGATCAATGAACCTTCTGTCATAAACTGAAGCAAAACCTTTACTGCAGGACAGTGAACATTTTTTGGAAATTCAGGTTTGCACATATTATAAATCTGAATGATATTAACACCTGGAGAGCTCAGCTGAAATCAGCCCTCACTGTAACAGGTGCTATATTTATATACAGTGAGAGAGGCACAGCTCCATTATCTCACTATCAAAATTGCCTAAGTGCTAAAGAGAGGAGAAAAGGTAAATAGCGGTCAAGGTCATGTGTTATTCCAGGCTCAGATGCTGACTTGACACCTCGTTAACAACATTTCCAATACTGTCCTCCAGCCTCTGGCAGCTAAATCCATTTTAAGAGAAATGGCATCACAAAGAAAATTTATGCAAGCGTATATTCTTCCAGGGAACTCTCCCAGCTTCAAGGATGCAGGGAAAAAAAAATACCCTGACACATTAACCTAGAGGCAAACTCAAAAATATATGGTTTCCAAAGCATAAATTAGTAAAGAAACACGGTGTTTCCAAGTCCCATCAAGATATTTTTGAAAGTAAATACAGAGTATCTATCGAAACACACCAGTGAAGGATATCTGAATACCTCCAGGAAATTACCTCAATTCATTCTCCTTTCCTCTCAAAGGAATCGCTTACAGAAACAATACTGCCTATTATTGCCAGTGAAAGTTATGAGTCTACACTTTCAAAAAGATTTTTGGACAAAGTTTGTTTGTAGCTATAACAATTTACATCCAGAGTTACTCAAGTGGTATCTACAGAGCTGTTCAAATTTACACAGTTGTCACAAAGAAGAATTCGGTTCTGTGTTCCACATACCCAGATTTAACAGCTGCCCTCTGTAAAATGCAGTTTAGGTGATTACAGGTATTTCAGGGACACTCTGGTATGTTATCCTGCATGGCAATTCTGTATAAATTGGAGTAAATATGTTCTAGCATGTTGCTGTAAAATGGATTCCTACTTTGTTGTGAGTAGCCCTGCACTTATAGGTAAAGAGGAATGTTCCTTCCTAGGCATGGATTTTTTCCAGATTAATTGGTAAATTGCTGTTCCTTGGCAATTGGCATAACTTGGTATACTCCTACAACAACTTAAAACATTCACAAATGAAATTGCAATGTTTTTATCTTTTACCTGCCCATTTTCTTCGTGCTCAGATGAGGAAAAAAAAAAAAGAAAAAAAAGTAATAAACAAATTGTGTTCTATGTGATATTGTAAACACCAATATTATAACTGTGTCAAAAAATATGAGCTATCATATTTTTAAAAAATAGTACCAAGCAGATTGCTTTTATGTCTTTGGTTTACCCTCTGAAGATTAATTCCCTCAGGTTTTTTTCCAAGGATATGGGCCAGGATCTTTAAAGAAAAACTGATGTTTCCACATAATCACAGAGTGGAACCACGACAAAAACTGAGATACAGGAAGAATTTTGACAGTAGCTTAAACTGGTGTCTTGAGAGCTGAATCTGACCTTAACTTAGTTGCTGGCCATTTCATCAATCATGGCCATTATTCAGGTAGAGCTTACTTCCACTTCCACTCCCTCACTCCTCTGAAATATGTTTTGATAACTTGACAGGAAAACTGCTCCCTAAGCCAGTCCCAGAATTCTCTGGAATATTAGCAATACCGAGTAGAAACACAGGTCTTACCCAGACCTGCTTACAATTCTTAAGCACTATTTTTTTAGACAGTTTACCATGAGTAAAGATTGTTTATTCAGACAGTAAAGTCTGTTTCTCATCAGCTAGTAAAAGGCAATTCCTTCCTTATATATCTTTTTCTTCTCTTGCTCAGATTTGCTGTGAAGTGCCATGGAAACTAGGCATCAGTATGGTGTGATGTTTGCAAGCATCTACAGGTTTAACAGAAAAATGTGACAATTAAAGGGAATCTGTGAAAATTGCTGTGTTTCTCTGATATATGGGTTTTATTAAATTAAAATTTCTTGATCATTAAGCAATTAACCTATTCTGTTGTAAGTGAGAAAATGACTAACGA
This sequence comes from Cnemophilus loriae, assembly GCA_013397755.1. Classification (NCBI taxonomy): domain Eukaryota; kingdom Metazoa; phylum Chordata; class Aves; order Passeriformes; family Corvidae; genus Cnemophilus; species Cnemophilus loriae. Next base: position 491,478 of record VZTF01007182.1, read on the forward strand.
TTTATCTAGTTTTAGAAGCCGGAAGGGAGAGGAGAGAAAGGTTATTTTTAATGTTACTAAAGAAATCTGACAGCTGGGAATCAATAAGGAAATGACAGAGGGCTCAATGGACCCTGGTGTCTCACCAGAACAGTATGACAAACCTGCCTCGTTTTAAAGGCAGCTACATGCAAGGGCTGTGTGTGAGTGGTGACAAGAGAGGCCACATTTAGCTCAGCAATCTCCATGGTCAGTACTCACACGGATAGAGATGGAACGGAAAATAGCACAAGTCTTAAGCAAAACTTACATTAGTGCTTGTGGACCTAAGTGGCCCTAAAGAATCTGATGTTCACTATTAAATAACAAAACAATCTATCTCTGTGATTATTTTACCAAGAGACACAGTTAAGCTACTGTCCCCTCCTAATTTCCTATATTATTCCTAATTTCCTATATTATTTCCTATATTATTCTGCAATTGCCTTGTCATCCGACTTTTCAATGTAGATGTACTATTTAAATTAAATGAGGTAACACTGTTACTATATTTTCATTTTTCGTAATATAGAAAAATAATGGAAAACACATACACATTAAAGAGTGCCAACAAAGGTGCAGTACTTTGCTTTTATGAAAAGCCCTTTAGAGTGCAACACAACTAATGAGTTATTGCTCTGAAATATGATTTCGATTACCATGTAGACTGATTTTGCTGCAACGTCCTACTAACTGCAAAATGCCTGCTAATTAAAGCAAGCTCAGTCTTGCCCTCCAGCACCTACAGCACAGTTCCCCTGTTCTAAGAACCAACACAACTTAGTGTTTTTCTGCAAATGAAATGTAAGAAAAACATTTGAACGGTCCCAACTTAGTATTGATTCAAGGAATGAATGAAGGCTGGAATCCAGTACCGCTTTTTTGGGGTGACAATTGCAAAATGTACAAGCTATACAACAAATTTGGAACTTTCAGGATAGAAGAAAGGTCTGAACTTTGTGGAACGAAAATGCATTTGCTTTAATTTTTGCTTTTGATGAGCAATATGCTTACACTGATATAGCTTTTTCAATGTAATATGCAATGGCTTGTTGTAGCTCTGACACACATGAATTGAAAACTGAAAAAAAAGAAATAGAATTCCCCTCAAGAATTTTCTTCCCTCTCTTCTCAAACTAAAGGCTGATGAGTGTTTTAAGAATTGTGCATAAAAATCAACCGACACGTAGGCCTTTAGTGATCTGCCCTGCAACAAGGCTTCCCAGAAGAAAAGAAGTATTCCACGGGAAATGAAGACATTATTTTTCGGAACAAAGATATTAAAATACTGCCTGAGAATATGTGCACTTCCTTTCATTTGGAAAACACTGAATTTGGGTCACAGTCACCAAATCGTGTGAAGGCAAATCCTTCTCTGACTGACTAGCTTACACACTAATTTTAGGAAAATGGTATTAAAAAGGAACCAAACATATTTGTGGGCTTCCTTCACCGACTCTTTTACAGACATTTGAGGTAAGTCCTGCTGCTTCTGAATTTTGCCTGTAACTCCAAATTAGTTTCAGACAGTCCTCCCCAAAGAAGGAAATACCCATACAACCATACTCAGTGCATCTGGCTCCCTCCGCTCACCACCTTCTCCCCCTTTGCCTGGCAACACCCATAATGACTTTCAATTCCTTCCACCAATTTAGATCAAATTTAGAAAAGGAAAATGTTTCAGACATGTTATACCCCAGCAAATTCCCCCCTCATCCTCCCAAAAAATCCCTGAAACAGCTGAGTATAACAGTGAGCTTGGACTTAATGTCCCCATAAGGAAAATGGTGCAGCGTCCTTTGGTCTGTATTGGACACCAGAGAATCAAAATCACAGGACAGATGTGTTATCAATAGTTACAGTTCAGAAAGAGCACTCATAGATTAGCACCAGAAAAGCAGGAAAAGGTCAAGGAAAAAAGAGTGTATTTTTTTTCCCTCACTCACAAATGGAATCATAGAATCAGTTAGGTTGGAAAGGACCTCCAAGGCTGAGTCCAGCCACTAACCCAGCACTGTCAAGTCCACCACCAAACCATGTAATGAAGGGCCACATCCACACATCTTTTAAATACCTCTGGGGGTGGTGACTCCACCACTGCCCTGGGCAGCCTGTTCCAGTGCTTGGCAACCCTCTAGTGAAGAAGATTTCCTGATATCAAATCTAAACCTCCCCTGGCGCTTCTTGAAGCCACTTCCTCCTGTCCTGTCACTTTTCCTAGAGACAAGACACTGCCCTGCCCCTGGCTACAGCCTCCTTCCAGGCAGCTGTAGAGAGCAAGAAGATCCCCCCTGAGCCTCCTTTTCTCCAGGCTGAAGAATCTGAGTTCCCTCAGCTGCTCCTCACCAGACCTGTTCTCCAGACCTTCTCTGGACACACTCCATGTCTTTCTTGTGGTGAGGGACCCAAAAATTGCCAGGCTTGGGCTTATTTGTTTGTTTGTGGCATTCAGTTTGTTTCCAGTTTCTATTTCTAGGTTCCTTTCTGTATTTCTAAAAGGCTTACAAAACTGTTCTACAATTTTAGGAGACACACTGTTTATCAAAGACCGAGAGAAAACCTTTGTGGTAAATATGCTACTAATTTAGCACAGAACTGACAAGTTTTTATGTAGAAATCTTTATATAAAGATTTGCTTTAAATAAAAGCTCCCTTTAAATGCACATTACGGTGTGCTATGGGAAAATACAAAGCAGTGAGTGTCATCCTTTTATTATTCCCTCTCCTGATATAAAATAATGTTAACATTGCAGCTCTTCAAAAGAGGCAAAAGCCTCCTCATCTTACAACTTGTAACGCAGCTCAGTGTTTCCTGAAGCCTTGACCAAAAGCAAACCTAACTCCAGACAGCTTTATTTAGGACATCTATCCAGGCTCTGTAGAAACCCACCCTGTGCAATGAAAGATGCACTGAACCTTTGACATTTCCACAGACATACATCAGTGCCTTAGAGATTTATGTGAACATTTCCATTCCGCCAGAGTAAACACATCACTCTTATCGATTTTAACTTATCGAAAGGAAGATGGAAAACACTAACTTCATAATGTCTTGTTTAATGGTTGGCTGGGAGATCTCATGGACCACACATACAGTCCCAGCACCGAACTTGATCCTCTAAAATGCAGCAAGATTTCAGGACATAAAGTGAATCTTAATAACACTTCCAACACAAATAGACCTTGTCCCACTAACTTCTGGAAGTGCAGATTCCAGAAAAGAAAGAAAACTAAAATGCAAAAGAAAGTACTCAAGAGAATGGTGCTTTCTTTTGATTAATCACTTGAATTTTCATGCTGAAAAAACTTTAAAAATTAGTAAACCACAGGAATCATGAATGACTGAAATATCAAAGCTCACGAACAGAAAACCAGCACATATCACATAAAAAATAGGATACATTCTTAAAATTTATTATAATTCAAGTTGCACTATTTTGTTAATAGTTAGCTTTACTAGGTTTTGTTGGTTTGGTTTGGTTTGGTTTTTTTTTTTTAAGGCATGGATTGGCCTGACAGAAGGATAACCAATATTTTGCAAAGTTCAATATTTGAATGTAATACTCAGTGAGAAAAGGAAGTTAATATAATTTAAAACTTTCCCATCTAGTTCTGCTCCCAGTGGAATGCATGCAAAAGAGTAGCAATAAACAAATCACCCTAATAAATTCTGGCTGAGAAGGATGGTGGATAGTTTCTGAGAAGCTTGGACTTCAATTAAGGCTTTCAGGCAAATCTCCTCTGTGGGGGTTCTGTAATGCCTGAGGCACAAGGTCGTGATGAGCTGCTCCACCATTTCATTCCAGAAGAACTACACACACTTTAATTCTACTGAATTTTTTGCATCTTCTAGAACACCTAAAGTAGAGCACAGTTCTCCTTCAGTCCTTGTTTAGTCAGGGGACAGAAACAACCATCTATGAAAAGCAATTCAATTTTTCTTATTCAGTCACTTTCTGGAGTGTCTTTTCTGTTTCTCTTCCGTGTCAGTACTTTTTGCCTGATATTACAAGCACTTTGCATAAACACAGGTCTCACAGAGATGGAAGTGACTGAAAGGCTCTTGTAACATATTTCTTAATAAATTTTAGACAATGGTTAAATAATCTCTCCCCTTTCAAAACATATTGTCAAAGCTGAAGTTAAACATCTAGAAAGCTCAGAGTTGCTGCAGATTGTGCCAGGAGCAGCAACTGAACTTCCTTAGAATGATATGCAAAGACCTTTCTATCTGTTCAACCATACAGTCCCATTTCATTGCATTATCTATTTAGTTTAAGGGGCTAAGAGACTAGACTTAAACATTGCTTTAAAAACCTTTAGCTATGCACTCAGCTCCATAATTACCAGCCTTCATCACACTGATGAGAGTGATAACAGCTAAACACATATGATTCATGAGCCCAAGTGACATCACACCCTTGTGGGGGTTCTCTTACAAGAGAGAGTTTTCAGCAGCAGTCAGAAAAGATCAGGCCTGTGCATGATGATGGGCAAGGACACGATCCAGCTCCCACTGAAATCTCTGTGAATGTTCCCATTTGCTCCAGCAACTTTGCAAACACAGAATATTCTGCTGGAGTAATGCTAACTCTGAAAACGTTCAGCTGGCGCTGACGACTGCACGGCTGGAGAGCCTGCCAAAGATATCTCTTCATAAGGGTGGAAAATGTTGTGAATTGACTCAGATTCTTGCAAACTGACTCCTTATCTGGGTTATGAGGCAAATAAGAAAAAAAGTTGAAATACTTTTCATCCCCAGCATCTTAGTCATCATCCTTCATATGCAAGAAGAGTATGGCAAGCGAGAGGTTTCCTCTATAGAGGGAAGCTGGCTTGGAAAGTAGGTGGTGATAGGGTTGCCACTGTTTTTTATAGAATTTTCCTTACAGAGGCCAAAAACCAGCAAGTATATTGCAGTCAGCTTCTTTACACAGCTTCTTTACCAGTGCAACAGAACATTTCATAAAATAAGCTGCTATTGCTCCTACCAGCCTTTTAGAGGAAGCACAGTCTGCAGTGGAGATGCAGCGACTCCAATGGTCTGGTCCCACTACAGCTCCACAGGGTCTTAAATGAGATGGATAGTCAAATTAGGTAGTCCTCTGTCTGCTGGAGAATCTGATATGCAAAAATGTCATTTCAGGAATTGGCAGGTTCTCCTCGGCTTGCAGTTTCGCATGTTTTGCTCTCTCATATTTCACAGAAGAGGAAATTCCTAAACTTGGCAGCCAGGAACACATGAATAAGAGGACAATAAATCAGTAATTACTTCAGAAACAGAACAGGGAGGATTCCTGCTCTGGTCTGTCTTCACTATCCACTCAGAAAGCTTAGTATATAGAAATGATATCCTCTGTTTATAAGCTGAAACATGGTACAAAGAGGTAAAACAACTGAGTTGGAGAGGTACCTGCAGGTCCTAGGGAAACTAATAACAGCAAATGTGTCATCCATATTATAAGGCAAGGAAATTCTACGTTATTCAGAATGAAATGTCCATTATCCAAGGAAACACCCCCTGTAAATTGAAATGTCCATAATTTCTACAAAATCCCTAATGGTCTGTTCTACACTCATATGAATAGAAAATTTTCCCAAATACCTAAAAAAAATAACATTTGCTGCAATCAGTTTGGTTTCTTGGTCTTCTTCCATGAACTATATTTACTTTTTTATTCTTTGATTCCAAGCAAAGCTGGATCCAGATCAGCAGAGGGAGACTTCTGTATCCTTAGTACCCTAAAGAACTGAGTCACCAAAAATTGGCAGTAGTTGTTTTCCTTGAACAAAATTGTTATTTTTTTGGCCATGAAGTTCACAGGATTCAGTTCTACTGTAGTTATCTTTATTTACTCTAAGTTTGCCAGAGAACAGGATTTCAATACTCTGGAAATGTTGAAGTTCTGACTTCTTTCCTGACTATTCTGTATGAAATATTGGCTTAAATCATGAATATAGACAAGGGTATGATCTGTTAGCAGTTAATATTGTTTTGGAGTGAATACCTCACTATTTTAATCTAGAACACCACATTTATATTTCTTTATTTACTCAAAATTCTTTGTGAACCTCTGATAGCAATTAAGGACAATGCTGTACTAAGATAACAAGCGTGATAAATTTGACAAAGTGCAATATTTCATTTGAATAAAATAAACAGGGACAACATAATTTGGTCTTTTTATAATTTACACAAATGCAAGACAAATTAGAAATAATTGCCTTTAAGTTACTACGATGATTTTCTAATCAAAATGTAACTAGATTCTTTTCAAATTTAGAATATGGCTATCCCTAATGTGAGAGGAGAACACTGCATTATGAAAAGGAAAATGTTACACCTATTACACCGGAAAAGCCTAAGAACCTCCTCCCTCTTATTTGCTGCATGTACAGCAGTGCTTTTATACCGTCCTAATTGAGTGCTAATTGACTGTCTACTTTGCATGCCTATGAAGAGTGGTTTTCTTCATCATAGACAGCCACACTGAGGGTTTTGTTGCAGCAACTGCAAACTTCTAATTGATCTTCACCACAATTTCCCAAGCTTTTGCCCTCTGATATTCCTCTCAGCAATCAGCTCCTTTATTCGGTTTCATATAAACACACACAACTTTGCTTCCTCTCATATAACGGTAAAGCCAGGCACAAGAATGTTCACATAAATTTACTTGTCAGTTCCAGTGAGAAAAGGCAGAACAGCAGCAATGAACGTGTATTTATCAAGTTCAATGTGAGCCAAATCTCAAAAACCAGATATGGTGTTACACAGAGCACACATCTGGGATTCTCTGTGCAGCCAAACACTACCCTTAGGTGCATTTTGTGGTCCTCTCCTTACAAAGCTACACTGAAAGATCTCGTTGAAAATCCTTGAGACCAACAGAACTTTTCAAATATTTTTATTTCCTTTTCATTCCCAGTCTTCTGGAAGCCTTTTCAAAGTCAGTGAATATTCGTAGCTGAAGAAATAGCTTATTTGTTGAGCGCTGCTGGTGATGGGCACCATCCCTTACACCTTTTCACTGTATTGTGCACTCTGTGCAAAACCAGGCTGTGCCTTGCTTGTCCTTAATGTCAGCAGCTGTTCAAGCCCACCCTGCATCTTCAGAACAAGGCTCCTTCCTGGACTTGACTCTTCAGCTGCATTCATTTAACAGTCCCTCATGGGTACATCCTTTAAAACTCTTGTCTGCTGCAAGATGTGTTTGGCATGGGAAGCAGAGTGCACCCTGCTGTGCTGTGTGAAATACCACATCCCAGGGCTGCTTTTCAGTGGAATCTCTGCAGTGTGGCAGCTGGCAGAGGAGCATAAGCGAAAGGGATAAAATAATTTTCATTCCATATTTCAGAACAGTTGGATTCTTTTTCTTTTTAGACAAGCTACTGAAAATGTACCCTCATGCTACCAGTAGTTCCTTAGAATGCCCCATGAGATATGGATATACAGAAACTTGATGGACAGAATGCTCTGCACAGCAGAACTCACTGTGCAGCAAGGGCTTGCCCTGGACAGAACTATTTTATTAATTACATTGCAATTAAAAATTATGCTGCTGTTTAAGCATTGCCTAAATTCTCAGCAAGATACAGATACACAAGGCTTCCATTAACTACTTGAAGGACTCTTACATCTGGATTTAAAGGGTAAAAAAATTCCACTAGATGTTATTTAGTTTGTAATTATAGCTAGAGACATTAATATAATTATTCCTCTACAATGCAAAATATAAAACCACTCTCTTTGACAAAGATATCTTTAACTAGAGAAGATAAGTGGCTGGGAGAGTAACTGAGAGAAACAAAGAGAATTCTTTGAGTTTACAAAGGGACTAAATGCAAAAGTCTCAAAATATTATTTGGGCTACCTGAATCCCTTCCCACTGCTCCATTCACTAGGCACACATTAGTCATGCTCATAGTATCACAGATTTTTGTCTTTTATTCTTTTCCTTTTCTTCAATCAATTCAGCTATTATGTGAATATAATTTTATTTCTTTGCACTGGCACAGGTTCCTAGAGAGCTGTTCAATGCCCCAAGCCTGTCACTGTTTGAGAGGCATTTGGGTAACTCCCTTAACAACATGTTTTAATTTATTCAGCCCTGGATTAGTCAAAGAGTTGGATAAGATGACTGTTTTAAGTCTCTTCCAACTGAAACACTTCTATTCTATTCTATTCTATTCTATTCTATTCTATTCTATTCTATTCTATTCTATTCTACTCTACTCTACTCTACTCTACTCTACTCTACATCTCACAGCACATTTGCAAGAAATGTGACATGACACTGAGGAAGGAAATGAAACACTTGCCTTGATTTACATCATGTATTTTACAGTGTACAAATTTTCTACAGCCACCATTCTCCCGTTGTTTCCTTTTCAGAGCTCTTCAGTGCTCTACAGGAAGTTCTGTACCCTCAACTGAAATTCAGTAAAAAAATTCTGAAGGAGAAAAAGCCCTCTGCCATAGTCGTGATCCAACCAAAGCACAATTCAGCTCCCTCTTCTACAAGAGCACAAAAGACTAGAAAATGGGAGATCAACAAAGCTGCTGCTAAGAACTGACAGAATGATCATCTGTTCACTCAGAGCCGCTCACGGAGCTGACTCACACAATTTCTTGCCGCTCTTATCTTTACTGTAAGGACAGAGATCAGAGGAAGCTCCGTCCCCCAGCTCACCACAACTCTTGGACACGCTCTTGGTGAACTGTGTGAAGCCAAGACAGACATTTTGGCAGGATGGATATGGTGCTACAAGGAACTTTGGCTGGCCCTAATGTAGCAAGAAATGAAGGTACAGACCAACTCATCGCAGAGGGCTTATGAGTAAATAATTAATTTTCCCGACAAGATAAAATCCATAAGAATACCTGTTCCTGCAGAATGTTGTAACCTTGCATCACGTGTTTCATATTTTCTGTGAACTTGTTTCATGGTCTGTCCTACGTGATTCTAGGAAGCCTGTCTTGTTTGCCCTGCCAACTCCATTTTTCCTCTCTTTGGGGAAAAAGAAGACATTTATATTTTTTTCCTCTCCTCTTCTCTCAGTTCAATCAAGTAATCAACTGTCCTGAGGTTAAATGAGAGTAGGGCATGAATGCATTCTAATGGTGCAAATTATCCTGGGTCTGACATGACAAAAGCTAATCTGACAGTCTTTTATGAACTGCCGGAGTCAGATACATAGACAACAATTTTCATAATACCAAAGTTTATTCAAAAGCTATGTAGATATATTTTACAGAAATCACAGTTTCCAGCACTAAAAAGATATACTTCCATTTTCATCTCCCTGCACACCCCATTAAGATATTTAAACCTACAGAATTAGCTTTTATTTTGCAGATAAAGAATAAGTAGAAGTTCAAGGAATACATTTGTGGACCTGTTAGTCCACACTTTTCATTGACCTGCCACACTGACAACCATTTCAAGTAAACATTATATAGACAACATTTAATCTATATTTTACCTATATTGACAAACAGGATTATTCATCAGCCTAAATTAAGCACCAGTGGAAGAATGCAAGAATCATATGTTTACTTAATCTCTTCTTACGGATCAATAAAATTAAAGTGCCTAGAGAAATAATAAGTTTACTCACACTGAACTTCCCAGGTACAGTACTGAGACTGACCAGCTAGGAAAGGAAATGAACAAAAAACCAAAACTCAAAGCTGAGTAAAGAAGTGTGAAAGTGTCTCAGCTGAGGATGAATATCTATCAGGGAAATGAGGCTGTCCTAAAGAAACAAGTTAAAACATCAAGAATTGGCAAAAGCAGAGGACAGCCAGCCAGCATCAGCCAAAGTAACAGAGAAAATACAAAATCTGCCCAATAAGCCCCATTAGAGAGAGAATTGGTGAGCACAGTCTTCATTAAGAGCAACAGTTTTAGGCAAAAATGAGAGTTACTGTCACATCTCTTTGTGATCATGCCTTTCTGTGAAACAATCCAAAACTATTTTTGCTCATTTTCCGTTTTGCTGTCTCTGCAAGCAAAGAAAATGTGCCATTTCACCAAATGCAGCATTCTTTGGTTTCAGCTCAGCACAAACATTTGATAATGTCTAACAGTGAGCTTGGCAAGCGGGCAGGAGCTACCTGAGATCTAAAACCAGCACGGTTTGGGCAGCAGCCTTTCCTTCCTGCTGCACGGCAGGAGCAGGGTGTCCCGGCTGGAGGCCTCCCGGGACTGGTGCGCAGCTCTCTGTGATCACATTTATTACACCACTGTCAACTCCCATCTACCCTCTGGCTGCCAGTGCTGCTTCATGTGGATCTGCTGTGCATTCTCTGTTAACTCTTTCATCTCTCTCTCACGGTCAAAATCTTTCCTGGACTCTGCAGCGTGCAGATATCTTTCATTTCCTCTGAACTACTTTGCCGCTCTAACCTGCCATAAAGTGACCCAACCCTGGTGACAATCCACTTTCTCGTTGTCCTATCACTGAGCAGCCAAATCCATCATGACTTTTCCAGGTGCTTTTGAGTTCCACACTGGAATGCTGTCAGATGTAGATAAGGTTGGTTTTTGAAACAACCAAAGCGCCAGATGTGGCCAGAGGCATGATTCAGATGGGGAGGGCTGCTCTGTGCATGGATTTTACAGGGTCGAGGCATACTGGGCTTATGGCAAAGGCTTTAGTTTGGAAAAATGTGCAGTTGATAGTAACAGCAGAACATCAGTTACTCTGGTCATGTCTGAGATCAAAAGCAGCCATTTCAGCAATCTTTTATACTGTCATTATAAGGGAAGTGAGTTCTTACTCTCCATGCTGCTTGAAGACATAAAAGTCCATTAAGGCAATTTTGTCGTGTAGAGAAGAAAATTTAAAATTTTGACACAATCTTAACTCTGCTATGAAGCCAAATCCCACTAAATCCCCAACATATTCATCAACTGATGGTAGATAATAAAACAAAAGTAAGATCAACAGGTGGGGAAAAAAATCACGAACTTCATCATATTTTATGCTAATATCTTTCAACCGATTGAAATTAGTCTTTTTTTTTTTCTTTTAACTGCCACTGATATTGCACATGCATAGAATATTTTAGCAAGGAATTTATTATGGAGTCAAGTATTTACCTACCTGCTACACATGAAGTAATCATTCAGTTAAATTAATTTACAGATTAAAAAAAAGGAACCAAAATCTACCAAAAGAAAAACAGGGAGAATTTCTTATGTTGTCTCTTTTAAATAGCTGAACCCTTGTTTCTTTCTTTTGACCATAAGGGAAACAGTAGAAAATGTGTTGTCAAGTTGGAGTCAAACCCTATGAAAGGGGAAGTCAGACTCAATTTATTACATAGTGCTTTTACTTTATTGTGCAGGTGGACTCAATAAATTAAAATGCTCATTATATTGAATGGAACTTGTGGCATAATCTAGATTCAGGCTCTCAGCCAAATCCTTCCCTTCTGTAAAATTTCCTATGGAACTTTAGCTTCAGGGTGTACGTATGGTTCAAACAGAGCACAGATGTGCTCAACATGCTATTGATGCTTGTTCTTTATCTCATGGATACACGATTCTGGGTGTGGTTTCATGGAGCATTTATCAGATTGGATCTTTTCAACCTTGTTTTTCAACCTAAGAGATTCTTTTTCTGCTGTTTATTACATAAGCCTTCAATGAGGATTATAAAAAGAGAACTTGGATAACTATTTCTTTATAAACACCAGCAAATCCCACTCTTGTGGATAGTTTATTCTGGGGCCTCACATGGATAGTCTATCTCCATGCCCAGGAGCTGAAACAGCAGTGCACTTATTCCTGTATCTCTCTGACTTAGAGCAAGAGCCTGGGTTCCAGAGGAAACTCAATGACTTCACCACTTAATCACAGATTATGTCAACAGCACGCAGTACAGAGATCTAAGATAAAGTCTTTGTGGGCCAGACAACTTTTCTTATTAGAGCTCTTATTACACCTCTGAGGAATCCAGAGCAGTGGCAGGAGAGGGGAGATGGGAGGAGGTATGAAAGGAAATAACAGGTACATCCAGGTCCTATGGGAACCCACTGCTGGTCTGAGAGTTTCCCAGATCTCGACTTAGGCACAATCACTGTGCATCCCTGAGAATTCGGTTTTACCCGTGGGACTTGTAACATTATCAGAAGCACAAAGCACAAACACTAGAAGGAGTTTTGGACACCTGCAAGAGGGAGTTGACAGGCTGGTATGTAGCAAGAATGCTGGTTAGTTATAGGCCACCAATAATAGGGTATTGTAGTTAGCCAACAGCAAAAGAACATGCAACATGGATGCTTAGAAATTGTATAAAAGAGGCTCCACTTTATTAAACGAGAGGCTTTTGCCTGGAGCGGCTCTGTGAGAGTTTTTTATGTCGTGTGACCACCTCAACAGCTACATGGTCCCACTTTCTTGCAGCTTTCTGAATTTAAGAGGTTTCCTTCTGCAGCTTTTGCAAGTGATAGCAATCTCCTTTTCTCTGGCTCACCTGGACTGCCTAGGCTTAGGCTCCCTGCAGGCTCTGCAGTTCACCTGAGGACAGCGAGAAATATCTTGGAGTTGCTTCTTGTGTTGCTTTTTCAGAGGGTAACACATAGGTAATTTAATAGTTACAGAGCACCACAAGAAACATCTCACAGCTTACACAAAGAACTGTGAACATTGCTGCAGCTCAGTTTGTCATAATGCTTGTTAAAAAATTGCTTAGTTAAATCACTTAAAGAACATACCTGTAGCAACCAACCACTTCTTCAAAGGACTCCAGATCATTACTCTCTGCTTCCGCCCCCAGTCACAGCTGCTATTACCTTCTGCAATGTCATCTATATTTATACCTTCACATCTTGTCCTTCTTGCTGCACTTTCACATCTTGTCCTTCTAGTAACTGTGTGAGAGAACCTGTGGAACCAGCGATTTATCCTGCTGGCTTTGGTGTCACTTTCCAGTTCACTGTCTCACAGCACAGAAAAATCTGACGTTTCGATGATGCAGATGCTTTAAACTGCCCAACTCTTCTCTGAAAGTTGCTCTATTTTGTGAGCCTGTGACTCTCTTTATGTAAGGCAAGGCATCAGAGTACATTTTAAAGCTTTTGTCTGTTTGGTCTTAACTGGTTCTGCTCTTCTCTAAATCCAAAAATAGAGAGCTCCCGTGCAAGTTACTGGAAGAGAACCATATAATTTTAGGAAGCCACGGATCTACCTGCAGCCAAACTAAATTTATCTCTCAAAAAGGGCATATCCCCAAGTCCTTTCACTACTTAGACAGGAAAGCCAAGCTTTTTAAAAGCTTGCTTTTTCCTTGTATCTTTTGGCTCAATTATCTGATTACTAAATTGATTTTGTAACAGACTCAAGGTACTACACGTTTCTGTTGCATCTGAATATCTCTTTTCCTCTTTGGACTGTCAATCTATGTAGGAGCATGCTGTGATCACAAATGATTTTTTGTTTCACTCCTACAACTATTATTGTTAGTGGTTTTCAATTATTAACCTTGGGACTGCATCAATTTCAGAAGACTGCTGGAAAAAAATCTGCTCCAAAAGTCAACATATAAACCAAGATGAGATCCAGCTCAAATATTGTTATTGTGGACCTGCATGTTTATTTCACTGTCTACTTACATTAACAAAAACAAGAATTCAAAAAGAATTAAAAACTCCAAAACCAAAAATGAAACTGCTTTTCTTTTTTAGTAGAAACCTTCCAAAATGTCCACATTTTCTGTTAGTGAGTAGTCTTTTCAAAATCCAGACTCAAATTTTCACACTATTATACGTCTTTCCAAAGATTTAGTTTCACCCAATCTATCCTAAACTACATACTAAAGTGCTTACATATGCACTAATATTTTCTTTTCTACATAGTAGATACTATAAAACAATGTAGTTTATAACGTACTTTAATACATTCTGCCATGCACTGAATCTTTCCTTGTAATCCTGAAATCCATGGGTTAATTGCCTGATATGCCAGTCACTGGTGTTTTTTCAGGGAGGGTGTTTTCATTTAATTAAGCATCCATCGTGTTTTGATGTATTGGAATTTCACAAGTTTTTTAAAACACTCTTTCATGAATGAGTGCGTACTAGCTACCACTACTATTTTGATATCAAAAAGTCGGCCTTTGTAATTGGCAGTAAAAATACTTTTGTGTATAAAAGAACATTGATTTTTAAGTGGGTTTCATTTATTTTAATGTTATCATCAAAGCACATTTGCAGTTCATATTTTCCTCTTTTTAAATTATACCTACAAATCTGTTTGTATGGCATTAAATGTCATTTCCATTACAATAATTTTCTGTTGATTTTGACTTCCATGTGCATATATGCATTGCAATAATAAAAGCCAGCTGTCAGTGCTTCCACACTTTCAGCTTTTTAATGAATAGCTCAATAAATATGTAAATGGCTTCCATATTATTTAAATTTACAGTAAACATACCAATCTTATTTGAAGCCTAGTCTTATACCCAAAAATTTTTCATCTGTATAGGAGAACTCTTCCTACAGGCTGATTACAGTGGTGGCTGTACCCATTTACATTTGTAAAAAGTCCTTCTCCAAAACCCTTTTATACAAAACCACTCTCACCAAAACTAAGGTGGTTCACCAAGTTTTGCATTCTACATCTCTAGTTGACTGAACTTCAGTCTTCAGCCCTCAAATAGCTGAAAATCATTCAATAATGATGCCATTTGTTCTTTGATCAAACATTACAGTGAGACACTGCCTGTGGAAAAATCCAGGAATGCCAGTAACTCACACGGAAGTGCATTCACATGATCCAGATGGTCGTGATGGAGAAAGATTCATGAGGATGCAAAGTATCAGCTCGCTCCAGACAAAATAGAGATGAGGAAAATTTACAGCTTCATTCTGAAATATTTTGACTTGTTGTTGTAGATAAAGAATGTCTACCTGCACTGGCAAAAGAAAGGTAAAATTTTCCTCTGATCTGAAAAAAGCTTCTTGTCCATGAAAGGCAAAAAAAAGTCAGCTAAGTAGCTAAATTTTGTAGTTATATGGACATTCATACCTCATAGATACTGACAAGGTTTTTTTGCTCAAATAACATGGTCTACAAGATTCAATATTTAATAGTTCTCTGAGAACACAACATTTTACTCTGAATCGCATAAACAATAGTTATCCTTTCTTAGCTGGAGATGCTACTGAAAAAATAATTTCCAAAAATATCACAATCTGATATGTGAAGTGCACCTAAAACCTACAGGGTGCCATCTGAAAGCCTAGAAAACAGAAAGTTGTTTAACTTATTCATGAGAATCCCCACACTACCAAGAGAAGATTCATACTTGTGCACCACACACTAATACATAAGAAACATTAACTTAGTGTCATCTGCCAAACTGGCTCTAAATTTTGGTGGGTTTTTTTGCACTCCAGTATTTATATTTATTAAAGTATATTTTCTTCACTGTAAGTCACATCAGCTTATATTAAGGGTTTCTGCAGGAACATAGGCTGCACACTGTTATACTGACATTTATTGTCAGTTTTATTTGCAGTTTTATGTGTGTCATTTCAAATACTTGCTCTATTTCTAATTATTTTCCAACACGATGTTTGTGTGACGGTGCACTTGCCAAAACAATTCGTATTGTAAAAATGGGAATTTGTTCTATTTGATTTATGCCGTGTCAGATGTGAGCGATGGAGGCTCTAATGGCAGGCAATACCTCACATCACGTGCTGCATCTCTTATAAACACAGCACACGTTGCCCACATCTAACACACTGTAAACAGTGCCAAATAAAATTTGCTGGACTTGTCAGCGAAGAATGAAATAAAATTCCTCAGTGATGGCAGCTCAAATTTTCCATTTAGGTAGTAAGCACCACTTATTTGGGAGCTGTTTAACCACATTTGCTTGCACCTTCAAGCAGAAATCAAGGAACTTTGAAGTTATTCATTAACTTCCCAGTAACACAGAGAACATCCAGGAGGAGTAATCAGCAAAGCCTTATTGGAGGCAAACAGCTCAGCCTCCTGCAGCACTCAGGCTGCCGTGCTCCCATTCTCACCAACCAGTAACTGTTCTGCAAGCCCAGCAGCAGTCAGGAACCGGCAACAACTAGCACTACATTTATAAATGTATACATTTATAAATGCTTCACAATTTTTCATTCTGTAGTTGCTGAACTGAGTGAGAGCTGGAAGTCTGGAAAACACGAGGACATGACCCTCAGAAAAGGTTGTCCAACACTATATAACCATGGTGTATATATTTGAACAAGAGAGGGGTTTGGTCTTCAGAAGGCTGGCTCTGTTTCAGAAATTCAAGCACTTATGTTTGTTTTCTAAGGTTTAAAAATGACTACTGTTTAAACAAAGATGTATTTGATATGGAGAAAACACCAAAGAAAGCAGAAAAACAGGTAAATAAAGGTATGAGAGTATCACTGATGATACTAAAGTATTTCAGAGTACTAAGAAAGGAGGCCTAACTGAAAAAATACTTCAAGAGGACCTCAAAATACTGAGCAACCAGGTGACAAAACAGCAGGAAAACATGCATGGTGACAAATGTTAAAAGCGAAAAAAGCAATGCACTGAAAGGCAAGAGAGCTCTAACTGCACACAGGCAGTGAAAGACTTATGAAAGACGAAATACCTGTAACTCCAAAATTACCCAGTAGTGCTCAAAGCCCCATTTCAGGAAAGGATTAAAAAAACCAAACAAAATCCTTGTAATTGTTGTGTATGGACCAGAAGTCTGCCTGCAATCAAAGTGATGGAAAGGGAAAACAGACTAGGACTTTCTAGCATGAAAAAGAAATGACTGCAGAGGTATATGATAGATGTCTTCATAAGTTATAATGTGAAATAGCTAATCTTAGATGGAAGGTTTAAAGTAAAGAAATGGAGGAACTTAATCACATCTACTGTTGTTAAATGTTATTATTAATTGCCTCAAGATTGGTGTAGATAGCAAGTCTTTGCCTAAGTTCAAAAAAGTGACTAGACAAACTGCAGAAGAAAAACTTCGCCTTGTGCTTATTAAACTCAAACGTGACAGTTCTGGCTGAGACTCTCATTAGCCTGAGGAAAGCCAGAGAATTTAATGATACCTCGGAAAGAAAGTGAAAAAATTCATGCAAAATAAAACAATAACTACCAACTTAATGGGAATACAGTGCTAAGAAATTTAAGTAAAAAAAAAATGGACACAGTAACACCAGAAGATGTTGTGATGTAACACACATCTACAAAACATATCAAAATATATTCAACATTACAGCTGAGAGGCATAGTCATGTTCTATATCTGTTTTCAAGATTATCAACTCCGTCAAGAAAGTTTTATTTCACAAAGAAGCTTTCAGTGGTATTCAGTTAGTGAGATAAGATCTTCACTACCTTCATTTGCTCTGCTTTTAAAATCACAACTGCAGCAACAATGCAATGAAACCCAGATTATACCCTGCAATTTCCTAAAATGAGTAAACAATAGTTACAGCTGAATGTCGGGAATTTTGGAGAAAGCTGTTTGAAGTACGGATTGTTTTATCAGTTCCTACTCATTTAAGCCATTAGGATCCTTAGGAATAGCTGCCAGATGTGTTCAGCAGTCCATGAAGGTCATCAGAACACTCTCAGATGAACTTGAAACAGTCAACAAAAACCAAACATCACCTCCTTAAACCCTTACCCTGTTAAAGCTATAGGCAGATATGCCAGAATTTAAGGCACGGAGAGATGGGACCTAAATAATTTTGGGTTAGTATTTTCTTTTCTTTTACTTGACATTCCTTCTTTTAGCTGCTGTCTCAGAGACAGGACACTAAATTAGGCTGATCTTGAGTGTGATCCAGCACAGGTGCTCCCAAACTGCATCGTCAGTTTTCAGTTTTGTATCACCTTATTGCAGAGTCTTTATATTAACAAGCAAAAAACCACCACCCCCAACTCCCCCACTGTTAATGATAACACTTTGCAAGGAGAAAATCTCACCAGTCAGGATAAAGAAATGGAGAAGAGAGGAATACAGGCTTTCTTTTCCCCAAAACCACATCATAGTTGAAATGTTGCCAAGTACCCTTTGAATTTCTTTTACTGTTAGCATTATGTTCCCTCTTCCTTGCTCCTTTGTCTTTAAATCTTCTTTAAAATCCTCCTTTGGCTATCCCAGTGCACAGGGATATCTCTGTGAACAGGGTTTCTGTACCTGCTGTGGGCACTGAAGCTGTGCCAGGTAACCCACGCAAGGTACTTTAACTTGGGTTTCATGTCTGAGGGGAGGGTCAGGCTGTTAAAGTCAGTGGGTGATATTTTTCCTGTGTAAAATATGAAAGTGGATGAAGATCAATCAGTGCCACATCACAAGTGCTGACAAACCTTCATTAATAAAATCAGCAAACACTTTAGAAACACTAGGTATTCTAAATGGAGCACAGCAGAGTAGCCAAAGGATACCAAGAGGCCAAGAGACTGCCACTCAATTGTCCTGCATGCAGTGTTTTGCACTTACTAGTAAAGAATTGCACTCAAAATCCTCAACTCTATATCGGAATTCAATTTTTCTGTCCTACCATTTTGTATACAGGCATGTGTGGGTATTGTAAACAGAGAATCAAAGAGAACTCTGAGATTGGTTTCCCTAATGGGTAAGGCAGGGCAGCAAAATTTTCCAGTGGTAGAGATGATATTTTCAAAAATAATACAGTTATGTATACTGGTGTTCTGCAACAGGTCCAAATACACACACTTATTGAAATTAAAGTAATTCATCACATTGATCTAAATGACAGTGATGAATCAAAGCAAAAAGAAACTCTTTCATCTTCCAGGAAAGAGCAACAAAGCAAAACAGAAACTACTTCTAAATATAAAGCATTGATCAATATGATTTGTGGGACACTAATATACCTGACTGCCTAGTCTAGATTTCCATTTGTATTAAAGAGGAAACTTTTCTGGCCTGCACGTACACAAACTGCAATTATAGGCTAGAGGCTGTCATCATACCTTTTAGAGCAAAAAATGTTAATATTCAGGTACCTTTTTAAGTGAGAAAACCACAATTTTAACAATATACTCCCAGGAAGGAGTGCTAATCACCTCTTCAAAGAGGATAGGCAGGTCATGGAACCATTCTGATAACAGCCAATAAATATTGTTTATCCTTTACATTTAGATTATGTCCTTGACACTTGTGAAACCTGCCTTTTAGGAATCTTCTCATCCTTCTTCTCACACAGCAGACACAGTGACACAAAATATTCTGATCTGGGACATACAAGTTCCATCGATGCCCCATGCATTTCTTTGAGGTGAATTTTATTTCTGTTAGGGATAAAAAATTGAGTAAAAATTGCCTTCTTTCCTGTACATACTTGCATATAAAATATGTGTAGAGAGGATCTTGGCCAGCCTGGATATCTGAGCATCCACAGTAATGTTAGTCCAGAGAACAGACAATTGATTAACGTGACAGGAATGGAGTATCTCAGGGCTGTATGGATGCAGTTATGACACAGAGAGGCATAATCACCAGATGACAACAGATTTTCATCAAATCCCATCGTGTAGCCCACTGAAATTCCCCAGTTTTCAATTGAAAGGAAGGCAATTATCCATTACAGATTTGGGGAAGGTAATTTTATATGTAGGTGACATTTAATGAAACATTAATTTCTTCTGCCTAATTGAAACGATGCTACCAACACATGAGAAAACTGTGCCAGCTAAATCGAAGGCAAAAATCTGTGCTTTTCATTTAAGAAGAGTGAAGAAAAAAGGCCCATTTTTACTGTGAATCAAATCTCACTAAGAGTTATTAAGCTGTGTACATTTGGAAAATAAACAGATATTTTTTACACATAGTATAGCTTCATCACTTACTCAATTACTTCTTACAATTTGGATGCAGGTTACCTGAGATTTGCCAAAAATTGGAAGATGACCCTTGTTACCACAGGCTGTACATCAGTTCTGTAAGGAAAGGAGAACTTAGCTCTGTAATTCCCAACAAGAAGTTTTAATTCATTTTCTATTTGACCAGGAAGCTTGAGTCATCCAGTTGTTGCCCCCTCAGACTTTTTTTTTTTTTTTTTTTTTAAATTGCAGATTAGCCAGAAGGAAAATGTTTGTGTGTGATCCAAGGAAACTACGCTGGCAATGCACACAACACAAAAGATTTTGCAATATCCAGTGTTCCCTTTCAGCAGGAAGTATAATGTATTGGTTTCAGAACTGCCTGTAACACTTGCAGGCTATTTTAAAGTGAATTTTGACAGTGTCCTGTGTTGCAGGTGAGAAGTGAAATTCTTTGCCTCGGAAAATTTGCATTTCTAGCTAGTAAGGCAAGAACTAAATGAGGTAATTATACAAACCATCTTTCATTCCTCAAACCAAAAATATCTAATTGACTGTTCATTCTGTTGCAGACCAAGATTCAGCCATCAATAATAAAAAAGCAGAAAAAAAATTAAAATTTTCTTAGAATCTAGTAGCTTTAATGTGACTTGGTGTTTCCTGGAATCTCGCTGGGCTCTGTATCTTGGCTTGTAAGAAGCTGATATTTTATTCACTGCCTCATCAGAACTAAATATTCCTGTGCTTGCTCTTCGACTTTTAAATATTTATACATATGTTTCTTCTTACAAACTTGGAATATTTCTGTCGGTGACAGCAGTGAGACTACTGACATATGGTTAGAGAACAGAAGTCTATTTTTTTTAACTCAAGGTATTAGCTGGTCAAATAGTTTTAGTTATAAGTGATTTACAGGGCTGTTACCATCAGCAGATTACTCTGCCACATCTTCCTGAGAATACCCTGAACAGTGACACCCACGTACCGTAAAAGCTCCAAAAGGATGCTGTGCCATACCCCTGGTGCTGTGAATAATGCAGAGGGTTTATTGGCTCCCCGTGGATTCCCAGGTGAACTGCAGGCCAGTGACCTGTGAGGAGAACATCACCTCGTGCCTCTCGGTTCCTTCAGAGCAGAAACTGTCAGAAAGACTCTTCCTCTTACAGAATGCTGCACGTGACGCTAAGGAAACGCTGAGGGCGTTAGGTTTCCGCTGACTTGCTGACCCATTAAAAAATTATCATCTATCACAATTCTATTTCTTACAAGGGTTTTTCTGTTTCCAGGAACCCATCAAAGAAGCTTGGGTTTTTTCTGTACTCTTCAAATCCCTGTGCTGTGCTTACTGGAGAATAGAAAAGGCCCTATCTACCCCTGTACTGTGGCAAAGAAGGAGATAATCATATCGGCTTCCCAGAGACAACAGTGAAGCTATTAATAGCTGTGTTTTACAACCCATATTTCAAAAACACCCCCTCCAAAGCAAACGCTCAAGCATGACCTTTAATTCTCCCCATATCAGGAGCAAAAGACCTTTCCAGAAATATTTAGCCCAATGGCACTCATTTTGTATTAGCCCTTGCTCATTCAAGCTTCTTGAATACATCTGGAGGGTCCTTAAACAAGTTTTTTGACACTATTGATGGAACCTTTCCGACAGCTCATTAAGCGAATTCATGAGCTTTCCCAAACATGCCTAGAGACTCGTGTTCATTCAGAGTTCAGTGTTAGCTAACAGATTGCTGCTGCTCTAATTAAAATGTAAAGTCATTCTAAGCACACAACCTTTGGCAAATCAAATGCGCCAACTGATTTAAAAAAAAAAAAGTTTCAATTGTAAGAATAGTTTGCCAAAATATTATGTTTGCTCCTAATGGAAATGAGCAACAAATTTATATCACACAGTAGCTAAAAGCTGAGTGGAAAAAAGGCTGTTTTAGCTAGTGACAGCATATGAAAGAGACTCCTTGTTGTGGTGAAGAGATTATTAAAACACATTTTTAACACAAACTGCCATGATCTCTGGATGGAATTTCTAATGAAGCACACATTTTAGCCTTCTGATAATATTATTGCTGTTAAAAGCGTTTCAATGAAATCCCAAAGTACAGCAATAATTACAATGCTTCACAGGGAAGTGATTTCCAAACCCAAAATTGAGGTCAAATGCCAACAACATTCCCATTAATACCAAAATTCCTCTTCATATGATTTCAATATAACCTATAGCTGTACGTCTCATATCCACTCTAAGCAGAGGGAGCAATTTCACTCTATATTAGCTTCATTTGGGATGGTAGTTTTGCAAATATTTATTGCCCTAAAGAGGTTGAAAGAAACAAAGAGAATACAAACAAAGTGTTTTCAGGAAAGGTTTACACATTGTAGAATAGGGCAATGTATTTGTTATTATTGAGACTAAGCTCATGTTCACTCCTTGAATACCAAGTTTACTTGCATTTCCAAATCACATACTGTGAGATACACATGGCAAAAATACAGCATTCTGTAGAATTCTATATGGGTACTTCCCTATTTCAAAAATAATCAAGAGCATTTACACTAAAAAATAACCTATATAAAAATGTACATAGAAACAGGCATGATAGAGAAAAAAATATGAGCAATGAACAAAAATATTGGAAGAGTCTCTTCAGAGGCTCAGTAGAAATCCACAGAAACTCACCTGTCTCACGGGCTACCTTTAAAACAGCATGAACCTAAAATCTGTCTCATACACTGATGTGGCTGTTGAGGAAATACATGCACATGACTGATTCATTCTTGCAAAGTGCAAGTCCTGTTAAGAGAGCAGATACATCACTGCAAACTTCCACATTTGTTAGAAAAAGTGCAAAAAACACGCCACGTATTTTAGAACACCTAACATTTTATTTCAAGCATAAGAATAATTTACAGTTTATGGTCTTCCTTCACTGTTTCTCTGCTTCTTTTCACTTCCTCCAACAACAGAAGAGACTAATGAGATTGGTGCTGTCGGCAAGCAGCAGAATTTAGTCACTTTCTGCACCACTGGCTCCCTCTCTTGAGGACTCAATGAATTAGGGTCTCATCAGCTCATAAGTACGAGGATGCAGAGGGTGACCAACGATGCATCACCCAAGGCCTGCAGCAGCGTTTATTAGCAGAGAACAGTCTTGCCTTATCCCAGCACTAATGAAACCTACAGGATTAGACTTGTGTGTGTCTCACCTGCAAAGCTTCATAGCCAAAGTTCTCTCTCTTATGTGTTGATGAATACAATGTAAAGCACATTCTCCCTTGCAAAATCTCATGTTACAGTGATAGCATAGGGTTAAAATGTTTCGAATTATAGCAGCTAGAATAGGCCCGAAAGCAATATGGACATTCTGTCCAGGCAAGTCTGCACCTGTGTACTTGCCTGAATGATAGAAGGCAAGCCTGAACATGAGTATTCATTTAGGGGGGCAGTAAGAAACTAAGATAGATGAGTTAATTGTGTGACTGCACCTGGGAAAAGGGGGCTGAAAGTTATGCTTGAGTAAAAACAATATACACAATAATGAATAGATTATTGTTTAGGGGTTTCAAAAATCATGATCGGGTAAATGATTAATATATGATTGTATAACGGGAAGGGTATATAATGTAAACACCTGAAACTCATGTCGGGGATTGATTTGGGTTTGTACCCCTCTCCCCCAGCGCCTCAATACAAGCACCTTGCATATAACCCGCCTGTGGTTATGTGTGTTTCTACGCTAACAACAGCAGCTTCCAGATGAGAGCTGCTCTTACACAGCTAATGCACGGCACAAACACCAGCTGTTTAGCAGTACATGCCACAAATAACTCGTGAAATCCATATTCTTAGTCTTACATCCAGTGAAGAAGCTGACAAAGAAATTTTGCCTGATTTAAGGGTTTCACTCTCTCTGAATTGATGGCTTGAAACACGTTGATCCTCAGACTTCTAAGGAGATGCTTAAATGTCAGTGTTGCCCTAAAATACATCGACTTCAATGGGACATAACCGAGGCTGCAGCCAGGAAACTGCTCAGCTGCTCTACAACTCTGAGTGACCAGGGAGAATCAGTCCTGGAAGAAATGAGTGCAACAACATTCACCAGCATGGGCACAACACAAACTGCATTTCTATCTGCACTCTCAAGCTGGTGACTCCTTTGCTATCTGACTTGTTAAAATAAGTCAAGGGAGAAGTTACTTTTCTTGTGACAAAATTCGTAAATCAGAATTTCTGCATGGAGAAAAATAGGTCTGAGAGGCTCCATGACTGATTCTCAGAATGTCAACGGGCTAGTGGTGGCCTGGCCCAACTCTAACTACTGTCAGTGCCTTTCACAGATAGATATTACCCCACTGTTTGTGTTATACTGAAAAAGAAAAGAATAAATGCTTCACTTAAAAATGAAACCAAAAATAAAACTCACAAAATTTTCTGGTTGATAGTATTAACATTCTCTCCTCTGTCTGCCTTCCCTCCTCTTTAAGATCTCCCATGAAAATGCAAATCTATGTACAACTGTGTATTCTGAAAATATGCTCCACTGGGTGTTTAACCATCCTGCCTTTGCAGCCCTGAAACTCTGTGACTCATCAGCATATTCTTTCAGCATTGAACTCAGTGATGTTCCTCAGCTCAGCAAATATTTTATTTTTCTCCAGTGCCAGAAAATACGTGAGCATAACAATAAGTTTGAAATATTTTCAGTACAAGTGGCCTTTTATCTCCCACCTCTTTCCTTGTATTCTTTTATACGGGCTATACAATCAAGAGGCAAAGTCTTCTACTCCTGTAAATAAACATTTCTGAACTTATTTTTCTGAAGGTACTTTTCAAGGTCTCACACTGGTTTTCCTGGAACTGTATTTCAATTAATCTTTGTGAACCCTAGGGAAAATGAAACTTAGGTTTGAGATGTTTGATTTCTTTTCATCCCTGTATTGTCCTTCACTTCCTGAGGGCTTTCATATGTTCACACAGAACGGAGAGGGGCTACAAGGATAACATTTTATTCAGGAAGATGCTGATGAGGTGCATGACAATGAAATTGCTGTACCCTCCCTGCACATCTCTCAAAGGCTCTTCTTGCATTGCTCTTACATAACCTGTGTCTTTCTTTCCTGAAATATTTGACTTGGATTCTACTTCTGGTGAACCACAGGGATGGGAGGGCAGTCAGGACTCAGATTCAGATTTGTTTCACCTACCATCAGAGAAAATTCTCCATTACTGTCAAATAGGCTTTGTCCAGATCTCAGGTGTGTAAGACGGGAGGGAAACAGAACTTCAATGCATGTCACTGTGAATGAGTATTCAGTTCTGGGAGGGACTGGATGGATTTGAGGGAAAGGTTGGATAATACATGGAAGGACCATGTTTAACTCCAGTTCATGACTGCTGCCAGGGGCCCAACTGAGAATTTGGATATCCTCATGCATTCAAAATACGTGGGACCACAGACCTTCCTGAAGGTACTTCGTCCCAGATTCAGAAGGAGCAGAGTTCCTTAGGATTTCTGCTTCTGTGCCTTTACCAGCATAAAGGCCTGGTCCCGTGGTCCCAGTAACTGAACCCCTGGCTGTGGCAGCAGTCCCATAAACATTGGCTGATTCACCACATTGGACAGGCCCTTTCAAACCCCTTCATTTTGACTGTGAAGATTGCAAATACTGCCTGCCCTCCAGATTCTCTGCTCTTCAGAGCAGTCCCTAGGCATGTCTAACTTGACTTTAGGGTGAGAGTTGGGGCAGGGAATCCGATAAACTACATCTAATAGGGTACCTGACCCTTAGAGCTGCAAATGCTCTCCTTCCTTTTCCTCCGTTCTTTTATTTTTAAAAAGTTCACAGGAACATTTATTCCAGCCTCTGAACATAATCACTGAGTTTCATAAAGAACAAGATTCCCACAAGGCCTCATAAAAGTTATTCTTGGTATTACAGTTCTACTTCAAACAGGAAAAAAAGCCATTTTACAATAACCTTGCTGTCACAGAGTGCTTACAGCCAGGGCGTTCACTGGGAATAATCCATAAAAAAAAGGAACCCTTTGGGACTGTCTGTCCACTGCCACATATAAAACAAAGCAGAAAATAAAGTGTTGGATGTCTAGCTGTACCTCCAGCTACTGACACCCTCAGTGTCAAAAATAAGGGAGGGAATAAAAAGATAGGCTAATTAGATAGCAGTATCTGAAGCACTGCTCTTAGTGGGTTTTATTTGCTTTACATCACATCTTTTAGTTCCAATTTCTTCTTTCCTTTTTGTAGTGTTTTTTTTTTTGGTTTTGTAGGCTTGTTTGTTTGTTTGTTTTATGGGTGTTTTTTTTTTTTTTTCTCAAGCTATCATTATTTGCAATGCACTCTGAAAAACTTTGCACTGATACAGATACTCTGAAATCCATGTGGACCAGAATCTGGCATGTGCAAATGCTGGGCAGGTGGTGGGGAACAGGTGAGAGGGACCTTAAACACTGAAGTGAAGGAGCCCAAATTAACCCCCGCAGTTCTAATCCTCTCAAATTTTATGGCTGTTGTACCCCTGAAGAGAAATATCATTTTACTTCAATTTTGTGCTTTTTTAAGGTAGGTACGTATGTAAAGACATGGGTGGCTAAGACATGAATCTCCAAAAGCCAGATCCATTTTCACATCAGCTAGCAGCTTCATCTTAGGTCCACCTCATTCTGACACTACATTTTGCTCTTAAAACCAGACATTTTTATTAATTATATAAGGGGAAGCCTCTCTCCTGCTAGAGGATATCTGCCCTGCCTCCTGTGAACCTTTATGGCTTGCCCTCTTATACCTTCTCTGTGAGCACATCAATATTAGAAGCTATTGTGGCATCTGGCTAAACCACATTCTATTAATTATCATATTCCACAACCTCCTTCCAGTGCTAAACACATTTTGTGTGCACGCTCAGAAACCTCTGTGCTCTAGGAACTTCTCAGCAAGCACCTGATCTGTGGAGGATCAGTGTGATGCCAGCACAGCCAGCACGGAACCCGAGACTTTTCTTCCTCACACACTTTAAAGTCATGAGAGCAAGCCTAGGTTATGCAATTCAGCAGGGATTATGTTGTTATTATTAGGAAAGATCAGGATGGTCCTGCCGGTGAGACAGGAAGAAATATGAGCCTAAACCAAGCCTTTGGAAAGATGTGAAATGAACATATTTTCAACTCTTAACACCTTTATATTTCTTACATGGATGTGCTGTTTCACCACTCCATTGTGAAAAGGCCACCACATCAAAAAGGAGTGTTTTATACATTACATTACTTAAATGAAAGATGGAGGTTGTTTATTATGGTTCTACAATTACCACAGATCAAATTTAGAGTGCATTCAGTCAGTTTACGTGCTTGTTAATCCCGAGCAGATTCAGATAAGTCAAAAAGATGAGGTTTTTTCTTCCTATTTTATTCTTACTTTAACTTCAAATTAATAATCTAGAATTGTGATATTTACCCTGAAGCACTCATATAAAGGGAGAGAAATTTATATAAGGAGCAAACATGTCACAAAAGGAAAACTTTTCATCAGTCATACATCAAGAATTAGTTTCATGAGTAGTCTTGACTAAAACAGAGATCTCCTACTTCAAGAACTTTAATCTACCCTCTCACCATAGCTTTTTTTATATAAAAAAAATAGGATGAAGATACTTACCCCTTTCTAAATACGCAATTTTTAAGCATTAATAAGAAATCCTTAATGCTTTCCTTCTCTTCCCCCTCCTCAAACACCAAAATTAGAATGCTAACTACTTATTTCACCTTTATAGGCAATTAAATTCTTTAAAGAGACATCACCGTTTCAGTGAAACCACTGTGACAAGGATTTTGTTCTGATCATTCAAAGTTTGACTACAAATGCTGCATGTTAACCAAAGCACCTGAAGTCAAAATACCTGAGTCAGAATAGAGTAGAGCTTTCTCTGCAAGATAATATATGTAACTGCAGCTGAGCAATCTCTCTTAGTTTTGTCCATTTTGGCAAGAATTCCTCTTCAAAAAACAACCCAAATATAAAGCTACATAATTTCACTGGCTGCAGAACGGTTACTTGTCATTTCTACCCATGTGCTTTCTCTGCCATCTCTATAGTTATTACTCAAATACAATTTCAAGAAGAAAACTTTCCAATTAATATCTTTCTTTCTTCTCTTATAGAAGCGCAAAATCCTATGCACCAACAGCCATCATCAAATGCTGTAAGGCCATGAATTTGCCAGAGACCTTTTTCCCTTGACATTTTCCAGGCTCTGTAGTTAATTTTCCTTTAGTTGCTTTAAATATCTCTGCTGGACACATCCTCATTTTGACACAGGTCAGCTTGAAGTTGACACCTAATAGTTACTGTACCAAGTAGAAAAAAAGAATTCACCAATATTTCCCACATTTATTTTCCAGGTTCTTTCTGATGGAGGACTGAGTTAACACCTATTTCAAACAGGACAATTGTAGCTTCCTTGGAATCACTGGAGAATGTTTTGAATATTTCAACAAAGCAAATGCACAGTAGACTCGTTACTACTTAAATCAGAGAGGATGGCTGAATTTTCATTCATCTCTGAGGGAACAGAATCCAGATCAGGATGCAGAAAGAAGCAAGAAGGAACAACTTGTTTTATTGACCTTGGGACTATCTACTTATTCCTAATAATGAGACACTACTGAAATTTCAAAATTATATCGCAAATTCTAACTTTTGTTCAAATTCTGAATCTCTTTCTATCTCATTCATTCTATTAGAAATAGCTGGACAAACCTTGTCTAAATGGAAAATAACCATGTGAGAGAATGATTTCCAGAAATACAGAAATTCCTCAAGCACTGTGTAATCTAATCTTCAGAATAAAAATTACCTTTATTTCCATACTGCAAGGTGGTGTAATAGAATGCATATTTCCATGAGCATTATGCTTTAAAATGAAACTAAGTACATTGATGAATATGCTTTTCATTCTTTTTAATAATCAGATTATGATCACATAAGCAGCTTCAGAGTTTGAATGACGATGTAATAATTCATCCATGGCACTGTCGATGACACTTGGCTTTTGGCCTCACGCTTAAACCATGTTAGCTAGAAATTATTATTTTATAATTCATGCCTTGTTGCTTAAGAAAGAAATTATTAGAGCATAATAACTGTAAAATTGTATTCAACTACTGGTTTTATTCACTCAGTTAAGCATTTTCAGCACCCTTCCAATTAATGCTTGGATCAAAAAATGAAGAAAGGGGATAATATGTACTTGAGAATTTTTGATAACCACTACCACTGACTTCTTAAGAGACCAGAGAACCACACAATAGAGAGAAACACGAGACAGGATTTATGGCAGCTCTACAGAAAAAAAAAAATCTCTGCCTATAATAGACATTTCTAGCACTGAATAAACATCAGCTAAAAGATGATATTTAACAGTCTGTTACAGCTTTCTATACAAAGATTTTCCTACTGCTTCAGAAATGAAGACTGTCAGAAAACTGTTAACTTCACAATATGCCTGACCATATCAAGCAAGAAAACAAAAAATCAAGCTTTCTGTAAAAACATTTACATTAGAGCAGCCTTGTAAAGTAACTTGGGTTGCTTAGTTTACTCAAACTATTTCAAATCGTTACCAGCAGTGATTTATACCTGTAGGACATGCTGTCCCAGCAGGCCATATCTGCCATTTGGAGAATTTCTACTCTAGAAACGACGTTCCACAGACAAATGTAGAATGACTAAATAGAAGCAGAAAGGACTTACAATCTGTACAGATAGACGAGGAACAAGAAATTACATCTGAACCCATTTTTTATGGCTATGCCAAAAAAGTGATGCTCTGAAGCTCCTGCTTGGGTGTGAGGGTGATGTGAAATCAGCTTCCTGCAAGTACCTGTTCACTACTCAAAAACCCTTTCATTAAGGAGCAGAGAATAAAGAGGATCTTTTCCAGACTCTGACGAACAGAGTGTTCTGCTCTTCTTGGCCTCTCACTTTGGGAATTCAGCACAAGAGACCAGCAGACTGCCTTCAAACTCCTACACTTCAGTGAGTTTTTCCTCTTGGAAGACATAATGCTGCTTATAGATTTTTTGGTTTACATAGCATGCTACTGTTCTTTTTTCTTTCAGCAGGAGCTAAAAAAGTTTAACATTATTTCGAGCTGACTCTTTCTTCCTCGATTTTATTATCAAATTATTGCAGCTGTCAGCAAAGAAACCGTGAAATAAAAATAATTTGGTTGTCCTGCACACAATGTTTTCAAAAGACAGTTTGTAGCAGTATCTCTACCATATTTTGCACCTCTGTCTATGAAATCTTGCTCCTGCAGGTGACAGTGACATATTAAACCTGAGAATTCACTAAATCAGAATGAAAACGAAGAGGAAAACATGGCAGAGCTGCAATTGCAAGCAAACAGAAATCATTTGTCCAGTGTTTGACAAAGTCTTCCTGCTCTCCAACCATATTAACATGATTTAGCAATGCAGCTGCACACGCAGGTGTAGACTGTAGAACAAGGCACCATCCTTTACATTCAGAGGGTTTGGATTAATGAACATCCTTCTCCAAAGGATTCCTGAACTGGAATAAATCCTAAGCAAAATTAAGTGATTCTGTCTAAAAGCATGTTGTGTTGTTTAGGTGCAAAGGAGAATTTCAAGTCTGAACTAGTAAGTTATTGACCAGAAAATTAGAATTTAACACCAATTAAACAAAGATCAGAAGGACAGAGCACAGATAGAAGGAGTAGAACCATCCTTCTGTATGTGGGGCTGATCCCAAACTCATCCTAACAAATTCCCCAGTACATCATATTTCATTCCAAACTTTTTACAGGTTTGGTTACACCCCTCCACATGTTCATCTTTATTCCTTACAGTGTTGATATATTATCAAACAGAAAGCATAGAAAAAAATAAACCCATTTTTAAAAACTTTTCCAATTAGCATTTAAGCAAAAGAAATATCCTCCCCCCCAAAAACCCCAAACCAACAAAATAAAACAAGCAACCTCCCCCCAAATAAAACAGAACGCCCCCCACAAAAAACAAATGAATAAACAAACAAACAAACAACAACAAGAACAAATCAAAAATAACTCCATGAATTTTGTATGCTGAAGAATACAAAAGGCACTCTCTTAAAAAAATTATGTATTTTTTCTTGGAGAATTTGATAAATTCTCTTTAAGTAAAATTTTCTTTCAAGCTAGGTGAAAGGATTTAGGTAGGAAATATCCCTATAGGAGCTATGTAGTCCCATAATTAATGCATCTAGACTCATGGCATTGTTTCATGTCTCAGATGGTGATATGTCAAATAAGTTCCTATTATTCCAACATCACTTCTTATTCTGCAGAGCACTGGGATTTCATTAATTGTGCTGAAGTGCAGCAATTATTTTTGAAATGTCTCCTGTGCAGTAAAATTGTTTTTTACTTCATCTTGCTGTTTTCTTCTCTAATGCTTAAACTGTTTTCTATTTTCACACCTGGAGCTTTTGCCTTCATTTTCGTAGGCTTTGCCAGTCTTTGCTCACAATGGCACAGCAGCCTCATCATTTCCCCCGTTACAGCTCTGACACGGAGCGATCACTCATGTCACAGCACATTCTGGTTATTTACACATAGCTGTACCTTATCAAGCTTTCCATTATCCTACAGCAGTGATCTCAACACAATCACACACAGTTAATAATGATGATATCCAGAGGGTTTCCCACCTGTTTCGCAGCACAAACCTCCTTTTTGCAGCTTACTGCAATGATTCAGGGCCATATCAAAGTTTCTGCCTCACACATAAGTAGTGCCTTGATTCCTGTTCTCATCAAACCCTGAAGGAAAATTCTGTCTATGCGACCTATCGCCATGAGGTGCTTGGAATGTGAATATGACAAATATCAGACAGCCCCCAGGAAACGACCTGCATTAGAACACAAGGATATCAGAGTCCTACATCTGCAGCCAGACCACTGACTTCACTAAGGGTCTCTTTTCTCTTTTCACTCTATTCATTCAATTCACATAACAGCGTGATGAGAACTGACTCACAAAACTGCTTTTGGGAAATTGGAAACCTGAATTGAACAGCACTTCCACATCAGAAGAGATCAAGTGCTACCCTGGCTGTAGAGGGTTGTGCTAGTTGTGCAGAAAAATGCAGGCAGCAAAGGTTTTGAATTGTTACAGGCAAGAGGAGAATCCCAGCTCCTGAGTTTGCAGAGCAAGGTCAATGTGCCACAGCACAGAATAGGATAATAGAAAACATGTAAAAATTTGAGTTCAACTCAATTGGACTATAGATCTTCTCAGGGGGGTGATCTCTCCCACTACATCTACTCCCTCTGGACTGTCTGGATTCAGAGACACAGAGAATTTCTAAAAGTTTGGAAATTTAAGGGAGCTTGAATGATCATATCATCACTAACCTCCCCAGCACCAGCCTCCCCAAAGCAATCTGATTAAAGCAAACACACTCCAATTACCCATGGAAGAGAGCATCACACGACAATGGCACCAGGAGTACCTAAGTCTCAATGCCTTATTTTAAAATTACCTGGTCCTTTGAAGCCTTAAAACGCCACTAGTGGAGTGAACAAGACATAAAAAAAGTAAAAAAAATCCACCATGTCACTGTAAGCTCATTGAAACTCTGTGTACCTCCTGAACACTGAACCAGCAATTATCTTTTTATTATTATTATTATTATTAATTTGCATATATATGTAGATCTCATTATCATTTCTGACTGCTTAATGAATTAGCTTAGTAACATATTCCAGAATTTCTCAAACACGAGGAGCTGTCCTTCCTGCACACAAGAACCAAACACAGTCACAGTTTCTGCCTGGGACAGGAACCTGTGGTGTATGTTTTACATCGAGGTGCAACAAATGAGGTGATAAACAGAATATCAGCTCACTAAATACATCCAGAGGTACTGCTTGGTGATTTACTGTATCTTTCTTCTTTTCAAGGTCTTGTGTTTTCTAAACACATAATTGGACAATTATAGGAATTGCATCCAAGTCCTTTTTGCCTTTCTAAAAGTCATCAGGCATAACGATTGCAATTTTCAAAGTCATTAATTTATGCATATATTAAAGTGCAAATACATTCCCTAACCTAAAATATGTGAAAAAATACGAATCTGACAATTCAGAAGTAAAAAACAAACAAAAATAAAGATTGGCTGTTGATGTAGAGAGTGTGAGGATGTAATGTTTGTTTGATGTTCCTCAGGTAAAATGCATCTGAGGAAATAGGAATGTGAGTTTGAGGGGTAAGGGAAAAAGCTGCTACTTTTAATAAGGCTACTAAATTGTATTACTGAAAAGAGTGATTGTGTTGGAAAACGTAGAGGTAGTAACTTAGGAAGATAGGAATTTAGGAAGATGAAAAGGAAGTTAATGAAGAGATGGGATAAGGGTATTTCGGTGTTGCTCAGCACTGGTGGCAGCCCAGCAGCTCTGTTGCAGCCAGCATTGTATCCCTGCAGCAGCTGCTTCTGAATCCTGGAGCCATAAACACCAAATTCATTCATCCCTCCATGCAAACATTTTTGTCCTCTTGTAAAATACCTACTATATTTTTGAGTTTTAGTTCTTCATTTTCTAACAATGTAACAATAAACAAAAGGCCAAAAATGATTTAAAGATATTAAACATATCTTAAAAATTATGTTGAAAAGGGAAATAATCCTCATTGTACTCTCTTTATCCAGTGCATCACAATTCCCTTGTCCTCTGATAATTCCATTGCTTTTCTTAAAAATAAATTAATACATTGCCAAAGAAATCAAAGTTCACCATTGCAGACTGACTGAAGTTAGTTATAGAAGACTTTTTGCAGTATTGTATTTATGTCATTATTCCCAAAATCATTGACCCAGGAATTCTCTGCTCCCTTTTTTTCTTTGGCTTATCTACATTCCAGAGTGCAGATTAAGCCAAGCTCTCTCGTCTTCTGTGACCAAAGAGCAATAAAAAGCAACAACTGAATTTGAAATATTTATTAGAAGTGTTGGAAATGAGAAGAGAAAAGCAACCGAGGGAAAAGAAGCAACAAAAGAGCATTGGACAAGGTTACTTAAACTGCCAATTAATGTTCAAAAATAACCTCAGCAATAAGCACGAACATGACAGGCCTGACAAAGAGTAGGGCTGCAGCATTAATGAGTACTTGATATCAAGTGCAGCAGCCAGAAAGTAGCTTTTTTCCCCAGGATTCCCTATATAGAACAATCAATTTTTCCTCACTTTTCCTGAGCAGACACTAAACATCCCAGGCAAAGGCTCAGAGTTCGAAGGAGGCATCAGTTCTGGGTGGGCAGGCGGGGCACTGGGAGCCAGGCCTGTGCCTGGAGGATGGAACAAGGCGGACGAGGCAGGGCATCCTCCTTGCTGGCACAACCGCCGGGAGATTCTCTGCAGCCTCACCTTTACAACCCTGCCCTTGCCCTGCTGCACCCCTCGGCCCCTCGTGCCCCTTCAACACCTGGTCTGCTTAGGCGAGAAGTTCTTTTGTAGGTATTTTACAACAAATGCAACGATAAGAAGTACCCAGCCCCACAGGGCCCCTGGGACTCGAGGCAGAAAGTTCTGGCAAAAATGCAGAAACATCAACCTTTGGTGAGACTGTTTCTTTGCCGCTGCTGCTCTGAAATAAATGGCTGTGCATTAACCAAGGTGCATCCCGTAATGTACACAATCCCCACTCCTCTCCAGCTGGAATAGGAAGGAGCCAGTGCTTCCAGTGACAAACTTTTACACAGTCAACTTTAGATCTGGCTTTTCTCTTAATTGTCTGCCTGATTAATTACACGCCTTTTCCCCCACCAGCATCATGTGTTTGAACACTGGCTTGAATTCTGGCTTTATCTAATGAGCCATAAATGCTGTCTTTTATAATATATCAGTTCCCGCCTCTGGGCTTCTGTTACCTGACACAAACTTGTCCTATTCTTATTTCTGTGAAGTCCTTCACAGTTTATAGTGCACTTTCAACAACATTTCACTGTCTCCTATTTCAAACAGCTGTCTTCTCTAACAGTCTCATTCATAATTTAAATTCTATTTTTTAAAGAATTTCAATTACCACTCAGTTGAAAGATTTTCTGTACAAAAAAAGAAAATACTTAATAAGCAAAATGAGCTAATTAGAAGATAGCTGTGCTTCATTTTAGAAAAGTAACAAGTGATTTTGGATCTCTGCATTAACTTTTAAAAGGAGACTTAAATTAATGTTTCCCAAGTTCTTTTTCACCTGAAGATAGAGCAAGAATTTCAAAAAGCTTAGGGACTTGTCTCTCTTTGAAATCAAAACAGAAAAAATCTTGCCCTGGGGCTCCTAAGTCACTTTTGAAAATGTGACAGTATTGAAACGAATACAAATTGCTTCTTAAAGAGCTTGAAGCTGTTGATGTATATAGCATTGGAATCAAAAAGAGGTTAATGACAATTTTTATCTACGAATTTGTTGCTTGGCAAACAGAAAATGTCTTGGTCAAGGATCTTTCTGAAATCACACAAGTAAATGGATGGAGGTGATGGGAACAACTGAGGAACACGTTTCATTTGAAACACAATTTCATGTATAGGAGCCTCTCCCTCACTCAGAAAGACACTATTGAACCACTTTGAGAATGCTTGCACTTTCAGAGTGGAGTCTGGGCAATAATTCTTATTCTTGCTCTTCACATATACAACTCTTCCAAGATGTAGGAGAGATGTGCTAGAAAAGCCACAGCTCCTCAAAAGCTGCTCCCCTTTGCTTTCTGCCCAGATGAAAATAAGTTTCAGGAAGGACTAGGAGCTTTCCAGAGTTACATGTCCTTGAAACTTTGTTCTAACAAAGTTTACAACTGCTAAATATCCATTATGTGGCATATATTAGAAATTATAATTGATATTTTAGATATATCAAGAATATTAAATGCTATGTTTGTAGTTTATGGATAAGAAAATACTTTTTTTTCCCCCATGGCTCACATCTATCACGAGTTGTATAGGAATTAAATCCAAAGCCATTTCCACATTGTTGTGACACCCCTGGATCGTTCCAAGACCTGTCTGTCCTAACAGCACAATTGTGCAATGCAGTGAGGTGTGCAAAAAGAGAGCTCCTCCAGGCAATCACACCCTAATCCTTTCTGGATACTTTGTGAATAAAAAGGAGTGTTAAATATAGGCATTTCAATTAAAAAAAATATATTTGTAACATGTAACATAGTCACAATATCTAAACTTGAAATAATGTTCTGTATAAAGCTATCTTATTATAGTTTTTTACTCTCCATTATCCCTTACAAAAAGGCACAGCAGCCCTGTCTCCTGACATCTTATCCAACAATATTCCACATAATGTGTGTGGCAGAATGAGTCCAACACTTACAGTCCCTCATGTGCCATATTCAAGAACAAACTTTTAAGTAGTTGAGAAGGGTGAACATTCCCTTTGTCTTGATGTAAAGCAAAATTTTCATAAACTGAAGTTTATTCTTTCTCTTCCACGGAATTTTTTTTTAAAGAAAGTCATCTAATTTTATAAAAGACAACAGTAAGGGAAAGATAGAGAAATATATTATTCTATCCATTATCACAAATTCTAATATTGCAGTAAAAATTGGGGTGTCCAGTTTTAGAAAAGAAAATAACATTAAGAAATAAAAAGGGAAAGGGTCAATCTTGATGGATGGACTTACGAGATGGGTTTTCTCTTCCTATGTGTTTCTAAAACTACCTTTATAGCAGCCACCCATTGTTTTTCAGGGAAAACATTCCTAAGTGTGGACAAACACCAGGTATCTGCCTTTGGTCCCACTGTATTAATATTTATTTCTATTCTATCTTATTTGCAGAAGATAAAGGTGAAAGCAAAACTGACAAGGAGATTATCTCAACGAGAATTTAACCTAATTGTTTTTTCTAAGTATGCAACGTTAAACAAAAGTCACAGCTTTGCACATGATAACACAAAATGGCTCCTCCAAGTTTCAAGGACTAAAAAAAAAAAAAATGTAATAAAAATAGAGGAGATCCATCAAAAAAAATATGAGTTTTAGACAATTCTATTTCTATCCTTATTCTTAGACTTGTATTCTTTACATCCTGATTAACAAATCCCCTCACATTTTCTGGTTCCTGAATATTCCTCTTATCACTCATGACATCCATGACTGTTTCACGTGGATTTGATACACAACTTATATTTTGCATATAAAAGGCAAGGTAAACCTGTAATTTTGACTACTGCTACACTGGAAATTACCAGCATGGCAATAGTGGGGAAAAGTGAATTCTCTAATGGACTACAGAGGGATAACTGCTTATTCAAAAAACTTTCTGCTCATTTTTCGGAGAGTGAGTGGGTGAATGTGAAGGGCTCTACCTCCAGGAAGAGTGAGTTCAACGAACTGCAAGCAGATAATGGCATATTGAGAGCCAAAGCTACCATTTTCACAAGCATGTTGAACCAAAAGCAAGGTGAAAACATCCTATATTTAGATCTGCCATGCTGTAGGTCGGATCTGCACTCCCACTATGCAGAACATGAGTGAATTGATCTTTAGAGGTACACAGACATTAAAAGGAATGCCAGAGCATGTTTCCATGGACACCCACTTTCCCCATCTAGAGAAGGGAAGGAAACCACTGCATATGAAATTTAAAATGCCCTTAGTGATTTGTCACTTAAGACATCTGCACCACTTATCAGCTTGCAAGTACTGCTTACCTTTTAAGTAGAATATGAAATAAAAAATTTAAATATCAGCATTTACATAAAAAATGTTTCAGCCTACCATACTATTATTTCAACAAGAATTCAGATATTCACTCTCTCCCTCTCTTAGCAAACACATCCCTAAACTTTTGGGCTTCTCAATATTTTAGAGATTTCTATCTCACTACTTAAGCATTCAAAACTGACTGTGAGACTTGTGAATTTGTAAAGCAGGCTGCAGTCACAGCCTGACACAGGCTGCAGTGTCTCATCAGCTGCTCAGTGCTTCTACAGCTGGAATCTCCAACAGAATGCAGGACTGCTGACAGGTAAGGAGGAAATACTGACGGAACCATTTCTGCCACGGGGACATTTCACCAGTAATATTTCTGTTTCAATAGCACGTATCGATTGCCAGGTAAAAATGTGTGAAAGACACTATAAAAGATAAAACATATCCTAGACTGGGTGAAAGCCAAGGCCAGGTTCCCTACTTAGAATGATTTAGAATCACGTGGATTAAATACTCTGCTGTATCTCAGCCAAAATATCATATTCCAGATCTTTCTGAGTCAAGACTTAAACCTGCACCTCTCACATGCACAGCCAGTCTGGACCCACAGCTTTCTCCACCCAGTCACCACTTGCAGACCACAACATTCAGTTTTTTCCTAGTTTTATCTAATGGAAACAAAACTACAAAGTTCCAGAATATGGTGCAAAGCAGAACAACTCCGCTTTCTCAGGAAGACCCCATCCTGACATAATCAGCTAGAAATACAAAAGCTGAAGAGATGTACCGGACAAACAGAGTTGTGTCCTGGCACAGAGAGTTCAGGCTAAGCAAAGGCCTTTGCTGGGTCAGTCTGCAGCACACAAAGCATGTGAGGAAAGTGGCAGGAGGAGTATTCACAGTCAGGTATGATTCCAGGAAACATACAGACCTTTAACAGCTAAATGTATTAAAGATACTGAGGTGTGATGGCTCATCTCTCTATTTTAATCTGAATAGTTGCTAGTCACAAAAGACTCCTTCAAAACGTTTGGGAGAATTCTCCTTCTAAATTGTTACTGCTAAACCTGGCAATATTATCCTTAATCTTCCTGCAGCTTAGGCAATGTTGTGCTGTTGGGTTTTTACCAGTGAAAGACAAAATGCAATGAGGGAAGAGATGCTTCCACCGCATTCTCTTCGCAGGTGCCTTTCCTGAGCTGCAATAAACAGATATTTTTCAAGCAATTACACTGCACAGGTACTCCAGAGTAAATTCAGAGCAAGAATCTTTCACCTGTGAACACATAAGCATTACTTTTAAATCTGTTCCCAGAGTAATGAGGTTTAAATTCACGCATGAATTCTGCATTCCAGACTATGTACCCAACTTGAAAATTTTAGATAACACCACAAAGCTAAAGACATTCTCCCCAGATTATGTTGCCTTTGAAAGCCATCGTGCTCAAAATAAACAGTGATTAGACGTAGTTTTAAAAGATGCCTTGAACTCTGCTGAGCCAGTATTGGCTGCACACAAATTGTCCTTGAGGATTTTGATTGTTCCATAAAGTATCTGTGGGACTCTCAGGAGCACTGCACACTCTCCTTGCTACCATTAAGAGAAATAATGCATTGCATACTGGATGAGAAATGCTGAAAAACTGGCTTGGGTTGGAGGGGGAGATTCTTGCACAAGCCTGGAAAATTGAGCAATTTTGAAAATCCATAGTAACAAACGGTTTGCCTAAATTGAGCAATAGGGAATGCATCTGAATTGAAGACCCACACAGAGATAAGAATCCCTTCAGCATATGGAAAACAAAGAAAAAAAATCCCACAAGACAACACATTACAAAGTTCTTTCCACTATTTGCTCTTCAAAAGCAAAAACTGTACCAAAGTTTTAAAATCACTGTAAATACTGCTTAGATTTTTTTTTTTAATGTACACAATAAAGATAGAGCTAAAGCTTAAATCCAAACAGTCAGCATTTTACTTAAGTTCAAGGAGAATCATCATTACAATGGACAGATTCAGACATTGAAAACAAATTGGGTTTTGATTAAAAAAACCCACATGCTCAGACTTAAACTTACTTTTGAGTGACTCATGAAAAGGTTTTGGGGATCGAGGGTTCATCATCTCTTCACTTGCACCCCTGCTTAAAATATATTGTCACCTGCTATTAGATCACAGACAGATTTCAGCAACTGCAATTTCCCCAGTAATGCAGTTTCCTTGTTCCTGTGTGTAACTGTATGATTTGAAAATAATTCAAATGCCTGGTAAAGCTCATCTTGAGGGTTTAAAAGGGATGAACATTAATAAAATGAATACAATGGGTTGTACAGGTACAATGGGATGCTTATAATACATGCATGTAAACCTCTAAAAGAATAGTTCAGTCATTAGTTTAAAAAATTCTGTGCATTAGAGAAGAATTAGAGCAGAATGGATGATGAATAGGCCACAGTGCTAAAAAAAAATAAGAAAAAAACCCGAAGCTGTGAAAAATATTTGGATAAATTAAATGCATCCAAGTTGACAGGACCTGATTCAGTTCACCCAGGGGTACACAGGAAACCAGCCAATGCAATCTGTGAGTCATTAAAGCTTATTTTCTAGAATTTGTTGAGGATATAAAGGGAAGTTTCTAAAGGAGTGGTGAAGGGCAAACTTCATGGGTATTTCTAAAATGAGGGAAGGGGCCTAGAAAATTTTAGATCAGCCAGTCTAACTTCAATGTTCAGAGAGATACCAGAACAAATCACTTAAGGGTCAATTTAAAAGCACCTACAGGATAGTAAACGTGATAAAAAGCAGCTAGCATGGATCTGCCAAGAGCAAATCTCATCAAAACAATCCAATTTCCTTTCATGACAGGACAATGGGTCTGGCAGATAAGGGGGAGGCATTAGAGACAATCTGGCTTGACTTCAGCACTGCACTCGCTGCCGTCCCCGGGACACCCTCAGGAGTAAACCGGGAAATTTGGGGTTGGTGAAGGCAAAAGAAGATGGGCACAGAACTTCATACATGTGCACTAACCAACAGCTTGCTGTCAACCAGAAAAGCATTCTAGGCAGAGTTCTAGATGAGTCTGTCCTGGGCCTTCTTCTACACATATTTTCGATTAGTACTTCAATGGTAGGCTGGAGTAAATACAATGTTCACTCACACAAATCAAGAGACTAACTACATATATTGGATTAACTGGATAGAATCCAAAGTGGATTTAAAAAAAAAAAAAAACAGGTGTAGTAATTTCACAAACTACTACAGTTAGAAAGATGCCCAAAACATTATTTTGCAGCAAAATTGTAGTGTAGAATAATTTTCCACTTCCTTTGAAGAATGCAGGGCTGCTCTGGGGATACCAGGTACTGCTTAATGCCTTCAGGCAGAAGTCTGCATAAAACTTTGTACTTTTTCTTCCATGTTCAAGTTAAATTAACCAATTCTGTTTAAAGTTTATTAAATGTTTTACTGTCCTGAAAGAGTAGGACAGGAAACGGAGAGGGAGAACAGCTTGCTTCATTTTAGAACCCTTTATAATAACTTTGTTTTCCTTCATTATTTCTTTCTGCAATGCCCTAGATTGAAATGCAGTTAGTTTTTTCTGAACTGTATTTTTTTGAAAAAAAGTAGTGCCATACTGAATGATAAAGCTGATCATTTTCAACACAACCAAAGTAAAAACTAGAATCAATCAATTAGTATGTTATTTGTACAATCAGCCTGTATTGGCATGGCCTAAACTTCCTTCATATCAAAGTGAATCCGGCCTACCCAGTAATTTTTGCATTATATGCTCGCAGGTTTAATTATGGAAAATATTCATGCTTCATAGGTGCTCAGCTAAAACAACACTGATATTGTAATGAGAAATACATTTATCAAGATTATCTTGATTTAGTAAACTACTAAAATAAACTGAGTCTCGAAAAGCATTATAAGCTGATTTCTCAATAAACAAAAAAGATTGCAAGACCTCCATCTGCTTTTACTCCAACTCATTGTAGAACTTGAGTGAGTCACTTCAGCTTTCATTCTATTTGAAAAACAAATGATAATTCTTCCTTCATTTACCCCCTGTGCTGAATAATTAGTTAATCTCTGTGCAATTATTTCAAATTGTATAAATGTGCTCAATATTGTTATTAGCATAACCCAAGCTGGGTAAGATACAGAAAAAATACCACTGTATGTATTCTATCATATCAAGGTGTTATGCCTTGCAATTAACAAAAAATTAGTTGGCTTAAAATGAGATGGAACGGGGAAAGGAGAAGCTGAATTAAATTCTAAAAAAGGAAACCAGAGAGGGTCTAAATAGAGAAATAGAGATATCAACACAGGATTGTCAGGGCAGAGGGGAAAAGCAGGCATGACCCAGTGAGCAAGACAACCACACCTCCAAGCCGAAGACAGCTCATCTGGAAGCAGATCAAAACTCAGAACAAGTGTTCAGAGTGATCTCAGTCACTCATTGAAACAGGGAATCCCTAAATCCACCATCCTAAGCTGTTTGTAGCAAGCAGGAAACTCAAAAAAGATGGAATTCGCAGAAGTACAGGGATTCCTTTAGAGCTGCTGCAGAGGACATGATGAGGGCGCAGAGTATGAAACGTTAAAGTGAAATCCCATGCACCACAGCGCAAGGGTAAAACAAACATCCTATTTCTGCATCTAACATCGTTCTTTCTAAGGCTCAGCAGGTCACTGCCTTGGCCATTCCTCACTTTTCACTGCCAAAGATGAACAGAAGGACAGGGAGAGAGATAAAAGCAAATTAAACATCAAATATTTCTGCAAGTGGAACGTGCAGCTTTAAAATCCCTTTCCATTAAAACGTTGTGCCAAAATGCTGTTCCTGGAGTGTGTTGGAGGGTGAGTGGTGACAGGTGACCTGCACGTGCACTCCCCACGTTTGTTATCATGAGTTATCCTTTTCTGTAATGGCA
Organism: Cnemophilus loriae; assembly: GCA_013397755.1. NCBI lineage: Eukaryota > Metazoa > Chordata > Aves > Passeriformes > Corvidae > Cnemophilus > Cnemophilus loriae. The sequence goes on from VZTF01007182.1 coordinate 534,031, forward strand.
CTTACAAAACCCGGGTCCCTTGTGTCCAAGCAGCTAGGTAACATATTTTTTGATTTACAGAGGCATGGTAATGTGTTCTGCTACAAAGTCCTACGGCCCCAGCTACAGCAAGGAAGCATCCTGCCGGCCAAATAAAAAAGATCAGTAATTGTTCAGCCAGCCATGGGATGAAGAATGATCAATCACCAGAGGAGGACAGGGATTTGGAGATTGCATTGCACTGCAGCAAATTAGTTTTTTAACCATTAGTGAAAACTTCCTGTTTAGCATTGCCAAAGGGTTTTTTTTTCATTTTGCAATCAATAAAATGCTAGCACTTGTTGTCTTTTTTAGTACCTTAAGTAAGCTTGTTTTAAGATATTTGTTAATAATAATCAGTTAGAATCTCTATAGAGATTTTGTAGATTTTTCACTTCTTGATTCATCCCTTTGACGACTTGTGCAGGGATAATCAGTATTGGTAAAGTTAAAGAATCCTGTTCTCTGAGGGCATGCATGACTGACAGCAGCAGAGATTTAGAAAAAAATCAGCTGAAAGGGGCCTGTGGGTGACCCAAGAACAGATCAACCATCAGTTAGCTTATCCAGCTATATGGGCACTGTATCAGCCCCAGGCCAGGGCTCCAAAAGACCTCAGCAGACCAATATAATGAGAGTTTAAACAGATTTAGGTTTCAAGCATCCATGGAGAGTCTATTAAGGCTTGCTTCTGCATTCCTGCTTTTCCTTCCTCTGGTGGCTTTGCCCTTTCCACCTGTTCATCCCATCAGGAGGACTTGAACAGAACTATAATCTGAGCTGTTTACCTGTTGCTCACTGCACTTCAAGTGAATGACCACTCTCCATGAAGAGGAAAATCTGTATACAAAAATATAAAGTTAGCACAGTCTACGGATGTAAATTATATCTTTTTTGTCCTCATGGCATGTTACACAGTCAAATCTCAACCTATCCTCTCTACAGCACCCTCCAAAATGGGAGAATAAATGGCTTTTTTCTTGCTACCTGGTTAGTCACTGAAAGCACTTTCACTCACTTCTGCTACCCTGAAGTGGTTTTTTAGGTGTGGTTATCATGACTGTAACTCTCTTCAAAGCCCATTTCATCTCATTTCTAACCAGCTCCTGGGCTAAACAACCAGACTTCAGGAAGCAAAGCCTCCACGAACAAAACCCTAATCCTTTCCTGCATCAAAAAACCCATGAGGTTTCATTTCCCTGAGCACAGCCGTGTCTGGGCAGGCACTCCAGCAGTCATGGGGTTAATAGGATGGGTTGATGTGTTCCTGTTGATGTGCTCAGCATCACTGGCTCAGTCACTGCAGCCAGAAAGGCACCACTGAAGCATGCCAGAGTCACTCTCTGTGCACAGGAGAAAAGACAGAAAAGAGGTGAAAAAACTTTCTCTCACTTTGCTCAGTGATTTATGTTAAAAAAATCAGAAGTTAAAAGAACCACTTTTCAGATCAGACACACGGGTTTTCTCTTAAATTTCTGATAAATACCAATGCTCTGTTCATCTAAATAGAGCAGGTTCCTATAATATAGTGGTGCAGTGTGTGATACCAAGCAAGACAGCATGATAGCTCCTCATCTGGGACAGCCAGTAATTTGGTCCTAAACCCATTTAGGGGGCACACTAATTAGCTAAAGGGCAGCTGATTAAGCCTACAGGGTCAAGTGATCATTCCCTACAGCCTAATTCCAAGCTGATCTACCCTGATCCTATGCAGGTTATATCAGAATCAGGCTGTTCATCTCCAGCATAAAAGTTACCTCTTAAACAATAATATACTGTTAAAAATAAGAGTATAAGCTGCCTAATAAATTGAGAAATAAGAAAAAGTATTAATATTCAAGAAAAGAGGTACAAGGAGGATCAAAACCAAACCAGCTTATCCCTGCAATGATTTTTTTCATAAGGTCAGCTCATGGTTCATAAGGTTCCAGCTTCCTGAGCTGGAAGGGGCCCACAAGGACCGTCAGCCCTGCACAGAACACCCCAAGAATCTCACCTTGAGCCTGCTGGGGACTGAAAGTGTTTGGGGCTACTTTAAGTTTCTATTACACATTGACGATAATGTTAGAAGAGAGAGAGAGGGTCCAAAATTCCGGGCAAGGTAATCTAAATTTAAAAATTTATTTATTAAAAAAATGCAGATAACACAAAGGCTATTCCATCATTAAAAAAAGGAGAAAAAAAAAAAAGAGAGAGACATAAAAAAGTGGGGGAGAAGCTTAATTCTACCAGCTCTGTTGTGTCTCTAGTTCAGTACATCTGCTGGATATCATGCTGTATCAGTGAAGTATAAAACTATGATGCAAGTAAAATTAAAAAAAAACAAGCTATTTTTGGGTATGAAAAGAAAGAGTTTTACGTCTTTAAGTACGAGCTCCTCTACTTACTCCAACAATATATCAAGTTCCAATTATCTCCATATTTGCTTTCCAGGAAAATTAAACATTTGGCGTCTTGTTGTTCTTGCTGTTGTTCTGTAATGAATTGCACACATCTAAGTGTTACCTAAAATGCAGCAGAGCTCTGCCCACCTAAGAGTTAACTTTCTGTCTGTGAAAACCTGCTGCTATTTAACAAAGTACCAGCCCTTAGTCAGCCTTCAAGTGTAATGGCTAACTGGGGTATGAAAACAAATCCACTGCTAAGTTCATCAGCACATCAATGTTTCTACAAATAAGTATCTTAATACTGAAACAGTGCAATATTTGTCTGTATAAATTAAAAAGATTAAATGACATATCAAAAACTTTGTAATTAATCATTTTTTGCTCTTTGACATGAACAGTTAAGTGGTAAAAATTGATTGGGAGGGTCTCAGTAAACACCAATGGAGTTGAATGGAGAGACTCTCCCATATTTTAGAGTTGTCTTGGTAATGAATATGGAAGAATAGGGATCTGGATAACTTTTTTTTTTTTTTCACCGTGGAGAGCTAAGCATAATTTATGGACATAAAACATTTGCCTTCAAGAGATTTTTGCATAAAGTGGATTAAAAGAAGCAATGGACAGAAAATACCTGAAGAAAACTTCTCCATCAGTTTATGTTATGTACTAGGAGCTTCTGTGTCATCACTCCTGCACATCTACCACACAACATCCTTGTCTCTTCCTTCCCCTCTGTTCTAGACCTGTAAAATATTTACTGTCCTTTCCTTCAGCTCTTCTTCTTCCAGAACTTGCAGGATATTGTACAGTTTGTTGTCTCCTTCTGAAATAACAAAATCTAAGTTATATAATTACCAGGAAAGAAAATATGCATTCACAGTGAGGTATTAGAGGATAATGAATAAAGCAGTGTTTGTTTCCTGAGTATAGCATTTTATTTTCTGTTGATGCGAACTTAGGTGAAATCTGTGTTAATCTCTCTGTAATGATCCTTAAAACTCCTGAGGAGAAATCTTCCCGAGAAAAAAGACATTAATTCAGGAAACATGCATGTAAAGAAAGAATTCAAATCTCCTTTTTACCACTTTGACCTTTCCATATTCTGCGTTTTATATATTAATATATGATATATGATACATATTATATATAAAATATAAAATATAATATATAATATACATTATATATGATATGTAATATATATAATATTATAATATATATTATAATATATATTTTTATATTCTGGTATATTCTGTGCTGATTTGTCCTGCTCAGCTGCCCAGAGCTCCCGAGTTGATGGCACTGGCCTGAGGTGGGGCTTGCTCTCCACTCCCAGGCACTAAAACACCATCACACACCACTCAATTCAGACTGCAGTGGAAACTTTGGAAAGACCTGTCTCTGTTCCCCTGCCTTGATTCTGCTCCCTCCTTTACCCATGGCTTTCTCTTCTCTCCGCCTTCTGCTTCTCAGGTATCATTTTTTTGATAAGTATTTCTTCCCCTCCTCTGGAGCATAAGATCAGGTTCTCTTTCTGTTCTACAGGAAATCAGCCTTCTGTTTTTGACATGACGTGAGGAGAGCAACAATGTAGGAGTGAAGAGGGTTTGGGGGGGTTTCGTGGGGGTGATAGATGTTTTTTTATGGTTGGTTTTGGTTTGTTTGTGGGGGCTTTCTCCAGGGTTTTTTTTTAAGATAATTGGATTTGTTTCACTGCCCTCATCCACAGGAAATCTCTTTTCTCATCTCCTCACAGTATTAATACTAAAATCCCTGCACAATCGAAAATGAGAGAAAGCAACCAAGTCCCAGGTCGTATCTTCCAAGGCATTACTCACAGGAGCTAAGAACAACAGAACTCAGATTATCTCAGGTTGGTTCAGTGGGTGACTGACACAGCTCAAGTGTCTCTTCAAGTAAAGCAAATCAAGAGACTTCTAAAATAAAAGTGGAGTAGGAAACAAAGATCTTTACAGGCACTACGCCCTAATCTTAATTATTTTAATCAATATTTTATGGGTTGCAAATGCAAGAGGTTTTATGCTTCACCACTTTTATGTAATCAAGTTTCTTTCACTATTAGCTGATTAATCTCTGCTTTCTCTTTTAGATGATTGCATTTGTTCAGAGTTTAGCTCAAAATGACACATTGTAAGAATAACCTACTGAAAAAGCTAATCCTTGTTGGTAATTAGCTGTAATGACTTCTAAAGGGAAAAGAAACAGCAAGTGCAGGGGAAAGAAAGGTTAGGGCTTTTTTCTCCTCAGTATTTGTGTCTTAAAGATATACTGCAGTATCCCCTAATATTGCTGGCTCATTTGTTAAATCACAGGTGGTTAGTTGTCAGTTTGAGAGGTAAAATGTTGAACATTTTATCATTTGTGGCATCTGAATTCCTGAAATTATGAAACTGTAAGCTGGCTACATTTAAATTTTCTAAGCTTACTGATTGCTGCTCTGCCCACTAAATTTATTTGACAGATCTTTCGGTGCACATAAAAACTTATAAACAAACACATATTTATATACATAAATACTCTCAAATCGTCTTCCGCTGTACCTTGAACTACATCCAAACTTGGCTGTGGATTAGGAGGGGGGAAAAAAGGAAAAAAAAAAAAGTAATGCAACACTGCCATTATCTCATGTCTTTTTGTTAATTTTACAGGTGTTGTGTGAGACTCTGCCCCTCAGGATACAAGATTCTCTGTGGAATGAGAAGAGTTCCTTCAGCAAGAGAAGTGCCAAACACATCATCAGGATGGAGGAAGAAAAACTGGGACTTCACAGTAAAAAGGGTACAGAGAGGATTCTTATTTCTTCTTGCAGTCCTTGGGAAACTCTGTTCAACCAGAAGTGAAGGGCTGTTAAACACGAAGTGCTTGCTCTTGCTTGTTGCAGTTTAACCACACCACATCCTCAGAACAGTAACTGAGGATCCTTTTGGGAAATGGAAGAGCAACAAATAAGGGCTGAGAGATTCTTCATCCATTTGGCAGATATACACAGAGGAAAGAAGGAGGAGGGAAAGAAAGATCACCGCTATGTGAGATCAGAAGAAAACTAACTGCAAAGAACGCTAAAAGAGGCTTGTTTGAAGCTCTCAGATCTCCCATCAGTAAGTTTTTAAAACTGAAAGGAAGCCTCTCTTTATTCTCCTCCCTCCCTTCTAGATCAAGATGAGGGTCCTTTGAACAAGAAGTAAAACAGAACTCGTAGACATAGAAGTGTAACAAATTGATAAAAAGGCTGGGGCCAGAATGAAAGCGTGAAGGGGATCAGAGGATAAAGGAAGAGTCATTCGAAAAGTATCAGGGGAAAAATAAAAAAGCAAAGATGATCAAATAAGATGGATAAAGTTTAACATTAAAACTGGACCTTTTGTGTCTATTCCTAGAATAGTTGTTGCTTAAAATATCAAGGAACATATTTAGTCCTGATTCTACTGTCATTAATATTCTCTGTTATAAAAAAGCCTCCAGCATTCCTGCACTCAGAGAGAAAACAGGTGTTTTCAGAAGATTTTAAAATGTATTTTGTGCATTTTGGTGTTTTCATCTCAGTGTGCAACCATATGCTGCTGCCTTTTGGTACCATGATTAACATCTCCATAACTGGCTTACCTTTAAGTGAAATACTCAACATATTTTAATGCAACTCTATGTGTAAACAGTTCCTGACTGAAAGTCAATACAAATAAATGGAACAGTTCCTATCAGGTCTTCCTTTTCTCAATATTTTTAATTTAATTATCAAGGTTAACATTGTAAGGCAGAGTTATTGCATCTTTACAAATTATTTTTAGGTTTGTTTTGTTGGAGGTTTTTTTAACACTTCCAGATGTAGATATTTCCACAGCATTTCAGTACAGAAGACTGCTATGCTAATCAAATAAGAAATGAGAAAGGGAGCTACTCAGAATTTGTTGTCTAACAGGGGATGACACCTGTGAGAAAAGGAGAAAGAAAACAAACATACAGATACAGAAAACAAAAAGATCACTTCAGGAAATAGACTGATGATATGTGCTGAGGAGGGGGGAGAAGGAGAAATCAGGGGTCTTTCTGTTGTTCGTCTAGCTCAATGGGGAGGGAAATCCTAAACCCTAGCATAGCCCTTTCCTCTCTCAAATATCTCAGTCAGGGCAGAAAAGTCACCCATTTTACCCTTTTTTCCCCCCAAAAAGTCCAGCGTGAGTTGTTAGCTTCTGTTCAGTCGAGTCTCTGCAAAAGATTCACATCCTTTGTGATCGTCTGCTTTCACACAGAAAACTTATTTCTCCCTAAAAGGATACATTAAGTTCAGATACTTCTGAACTTCTGAAGGAAAATTGCTTTTAAATGCAGCAGGGGGTAGCCTGACCAGTGCAGTTCTACTGGTTCACCATGACAAAACAACAGTTGTTAGATAACAAATATTCTTGTTCTTGATCTTGTGCCAGAAAAATGAGGTAATTTTTAATGTTGTCCTGGTTTCAACTGGGATAGAATTAATTTTCTTCCTAGTAGTTGGTACAGTGCTGTGTTTGAGATTTAGGATGAGGATAACGTTGAAAACACGCTGATGTTTAATTGCTGCTAAGCAGTGCTTGCTCTCAATCAAGGACTTCTGAGTTCCCCTGCTCTGGCAGGGAGCAGGTGCACCAGAAACCAGGAGGGAGCATGGCCAGGACAGCTGACCTGGACTGGCCAAAGGGACATTCCCCACCTTGGAACACCACGCCCAGTCTATAAACTGGTCAGGGACAGGCTGGGCTTGGTCAGTGGACGCTGAGCAATGGTGCATCACTTGCCTTTCTTAGGCTTTACTTTTTTCTCTCTCTTCTCATTGTCTTCCTTTTCGTCGTAATTAATATTATTATATTGTTTTGGTTTATTTCAGCTATTAAACTGTTCTGATCTCAACCCAAGGACTTTACCCACTTTCCCAGTTCTCCTCCACATTCCCCAGGGGTTGCATGAGCTGCTGTGTGGCACTCGGTTGTCACCTGGGTTTTAACCATGACAGCTGCCAGTGCTCACAGCCAAGGAACCTCCAAATACACAACAGAAACATGGGGGAAAGGATGACTGGGTCATAAAAATCATTAATTTTACATTCCTATATAAATAGCTTTTCAGGAAGCTTTCTTAATGAAGTCTCAACTTATACTTAAAATTCAATTATACCTCAGGTGATCTGACAACAGGAAATGAATCCATTTAACTCTTCAGACATTTGCTGTTCAAGAACACCTGTTTAAATGGGTTTTTCCTGTCTGTAAAAGAACAAAGTGACAGGACAGAATATGAGTTACACTGAGCATATTAGTGAATCATGAATTATTTAAATAGTTGATAAAATTATTTCCAACCACATAAACAACATCATATCAAATTAGAGAAACATTTAGAAATTTGGTTTCACTATTTCTTAAATGACATTTTCTCTCCTGAGATATGATATGCCTTCTAAAAAAATCACGTAAGTAGAAGACAAAATATTTTCTTTGATTTTGGCTATTGGTTTTTGGTTGTGGTGAGGTTTTTGTTGTCATGGTTTGTTTTTGTTCTTTTAAACTGGGATTAACAAATACCAAGATGAACACTTCGATGTTTTTCACAGTGAATGTTATATAAAGGTACTTGAATTCTAAGATGTGTTAAGAATGAAACCTGAATGGCTGCTATTTCACCAAACAGTTTAGACTAACATGCAAAGGACAAAATATTTTTAAAATAATTAGAGAAAGAAACAAAGGTAGTACAAGTACCATAGAACTGCACGAACATTTGTTCCAGACACATTGTGCCTTAAAGAGCAGATGCTGTAAGGTAAGAATTCAGAATCAAAAGCCTCAAGTATTCAAGTTTCAGAGGGTTTTATTTGTATTATAGAAAGCTTTTATCTAATCTTTCAGCTTTCTGCAATCAACGGGTAGCAAGAAATCCCACACAAATATTCCATTTTCCCGTTCTTTAGCCGTTCAGACTGCAAATGTATCAAAAGCTGCTTTCGTGGATCATATGGATTCCCAGGGCCTCTGTCCTACCCCCTCAACACCAAAATTCAACTTTCTGAGTGTTCAGAAATGGCTTGTCTTTTCTCCCAACAATTATCACTTCCATACTAATTTCTGTCAGGAATCTACTTTAGAAGTCATCAGGGCCTCCAGTTTTATCAGACTGAAATAGATATCAGACATGTCCAACTTTGATATACATTTAATAGATGATTTTTAAAAAATTGTTCTATTTCAAAAATCTCTCATTTTAATGCATAAAGAGAACCCTATTTCAAATAATCAACTATGCTCAAATGGAATAAACAAAGAGATAATGGGGAAAAAATATTTCTTCTTTTTAACAGCCACTGAATCTCTTGCAGTAAGATTTTTAATTAAGTTTTACACTACATTGCCATCTATAGGATGGCACCTAAATATAACTTACAAAAATTAAGCTGTGATTATTTTCTTTATAGCTCTTCCTCAAAATTTGCAGACAGCCAAAAAAGGTGGTGTGGTTTTATGATTCTATGTAAATAACTGATGGATCATTCCAGCACAGCCACTGCACAAACAACTGCAAAATCTAGTTAGGAAATCACAAGTTGATAAAGATAATTCCATTTACTGGGACCAGAGGAAACAGCACACACACCACCACAGTCCCCAGAGGTCTTTGAAGTAACGACCATATAATGAAATATTATAATGAGATATTATATGCTCAACAATAGTTAGAATGTCTTTTGCTTGGCACTCAAACAGATTTCATCTTTTGAGCTGGTTGCACTACACTGGCCGCCTGGAGGACCTGCTGGATCCAGATTGTCTCAAAAACATGACTGAGACTCACCCTCATGTGGTATTTTCTTCCCTCTTGGCTTTATTCTCCACCTAGTGCAGTACGCATTAATAAATCATATCTGGTACTGAAACTTGATGATGAATAATCAAAATTAAAGCCATTCTTTTCATGTTTCCTACTCTAAACTTCTTTGTTGTTCATCTTTTGGGTTTTTGCTTTGCCTTAGGGTTTCCAGCTTTTTAGTTATTCTGACTGGGTTATTCTGTGAATTACTGAGTTTCCCGTTTTACCAGGCATCATTCATCTTCCTTTGCCGTCAGATTTGCCTAGATAGGCAATTGTTCACAGTCCAGACATGCTGTTCCTTGAGTGCTTGTGCCCCAATTCAATTTCTGTGCATCATGATGGAAGCACAGCACAGGAAGCAGAAGTTATATACACTTGCTTTACACTGTTATTGTAGTAATGTTAGCTGAATCTCTAAAACTCTGTTGTAAATTCCAGTCTTTCTCAGTAGCTCTTTTCATGCTTTTCTTCCTATTTCCATTTTAAAAAAATAATGTGTTGTTCAAAATCTTCTTGTGAAGCAAAAAAAAGATATTATAGTAACACATTGGGCCAGTCTCTTTGCTAGACTACCTCTACCCACTTTCAATACATTTGGTTCTGCACATTGCTTGAAAAAGTATAAAAAGCTGCATGTGGCACTAAATTTAACCTAGCAGGCATTTTTATGTCTCTGTAGTAAGAACCCAGATTTCTCTGTATTCAGAGAGAGGGAAGTCANAAAAAAGCTGGGAAACCAAGGCTTATGGAAACTGGAAGGAGCTTCTGCTCTTGTTTCACTGCAGAAACAGAATAATTTTCAGGGGGTCTTTATTATTTTCTATTTGTATTTATGGTACTGAAGTTCACATTTTTTGCATTTTGCACTTGTTCTCACTGATCCAGCTGCACGGCTTTGAACTTCTAGAAATACAAGCCCTAGCAGGCACTGGAAAAAATATCCAGGCAGTGCCAGATAATATGACACTATCAATAGCACCAGAGAATCTTTCTTTTTAGTAGAACAAACAGTTTTAGGAATAACACAGCAAAAACTGAAAAGATCCATGATTGTTATCCTGCTAGAGATACACAGCAATCCTGAGATTGGTCAAGCAACATTATGCAGTTATCTCCCAGCATTAATGGTTTTGCTTCTTGTCTTGAAGTCTGACAGATCCAATTTTAGCTCTGTAAGCAGATGTCTGGTTCTGTGCATTAAGGTATATTGCCAACAATATAAAGATCCTCAGCAAGTGCCTCATCAGAACTTTAAAATACATGAGTTCACCATACCTGAGAGCTCCAGATGGCAACTTTTGAATGAAAATAAACAGGGAAATAAACCTCTGCTTTCATAAATTATTAGAAGTGAGCTTTGCTTAATAACTACTTTAAAATTTAAAGGTTTGGTAATGAAAGCTAAGAACCTTCCCTAATTATGGCTGGTCAATGTCCAGCAAGACTTCCTAACTATTCCATGACTGAATGTGACTCTGCAGAGAGGAAATATCTGCATGTCCACAGTGGCGAGCCAATCTTTTGGGTTTATCCTGCAGTTCATGCAAGGGCTCAGCTGAATTTTCAAAATGTGTAAAAGACAATTAATTATATGTGATGAGATGCTATAGAGTTCCCACTGACCTACTTCTTCTTTCCAGGAACATTCAGGAATATTTAGAGAGATATCTTTCCCCTCTTGTTGAACAAGAAAGATATTCTCTCTCCTTACCTGGTCTTGCTTCACTGAATTCACAGCAGTTTTCAATGAAAGAATTATTACATGAATGCAGGTGCTTAACAGATACATAACTTCTATCCACATTAACATTCTTTCAGCACCCACACTTGGGAAGCCACCCCAAACTCACGCTGAGAAAGGCACTGCCTGTACTGCTTGTTACATCCTGCCATCATTCCCTAGCTCTGAGGTAGACTAAATTAAATTATTAAATATTATTTAATTTTCCATACATAATTTTAAGCAGACAGTATGGAAGAGGAGTTTATGTAAGTTAAAGTGGTCAATAATCCCATGAAGAAAAATATTTCAGTTTCTCTCCAGCACTTAAGAAGAATTAACAGCATTTTTGTGCTTGTTTCTGTCTCTGATGTCAAGTAAATGAACATATTGCCAGGCTCCCACAAACAGGTATTGTCAGGTTTGCATGGCTTTTTTATTTCAAAACCAATTGCCTCAAACAAAGCAAAGTGAAGATTACTCATACTCCTGCCTCCTGCTGAGCCTGATGCTTTAGGAGAGGCTTTTAGCCTTATGTAACACAAAAAAGTGCCAACATATTCTGAAGAGCAGAAAATACACTTTTCCTCACATTATTATGCAGTAAGTCATGAAGTTAGCTGGATGTTTGTTATGGAACTTTCCAAAACAAAGGCGAGTTTAGACCAAGCAGATGAAAGTCCAATAAATCAAGAGTGAGTAAAAATAGGGTATTCGGAGAGAAATGTCTTAGAAAATGAGCATTGCTATTGCAGAAGCACACACTCTTGGATATTTTGATTTCATACTGAATTACCAATCTGAATGCCTAAATTTCCACTGAGTGCAGAAAACAGAATGGAAAATGCTACTTTTCTGAAAATACCAAACTCCATCCAAAAGAACTCTGGTGGTATCAGAAAGGACTGCCCAAAACAATGCAGTTTTGTGAGATGAAGGTTGTCTGTGTGTGTAAGACTATTGTAACCAACATCCACAAAATGCAGCCCAAAAGGGAAAGACTGAATAAGCCCCAAATATGTGCTTTGGACTACATTTATGTCTAAAGTTAGAAGCTGAGCAGCATTAGCACTTCAGAAGATCAAAGTATCCAAAGCCTTTATTTTTCACTTGAATATTTAAATTTGTTTTTCTTAAAAGCAATCTTTATTAAAAAATACTGCAATTATTCTCATTGAAACCTATCTTAAGGAAGTATTAAGTTTAGTACACAGGAGAGAAAAATGCCATCTTTTTGGCTTAGCAGAATGAAAACACCAAAACAGCTAATGGAGACTCATTTTTTCATCTTTCACTTAACGATTTTTTTTTTTTTTCTCTCAGGGCCAATTCAGCATGAAATATTACTAAAAGTTAAACTGCTAGTTGAACTTTATACAATCTTCCAAAAAAAAGATTATACAGTAAATTTGGCCAAATAAGATTGTGCTTTCCTGTGAGTTACCTCACAGTCTTGATGACATTTTTCAGAAAGCTAAGGCAGTAAACACATGTTAAGCACCCTGACTTCCTTTTAAATTCAAAAAGCTGTCTTCAGGATTTCACTTTCTCTGTATCTGCTTCACTTTCTAAGATTCCCTTTCATGCAGCCAGTAGTTACAGGTGGAGTCTTTAAGTATTCCAATTAAATAATTGATGAAGATATAGCTTCCGTATCCCAGCAGAGTGAAAGCATTTATAACAGAGGTTCTGGCTCGTGGCAGTTGCAAAAAACTCCATCTGCTCATCTTCCTTCTCAATTAGTGGCCAGAAATGCCAAAGAATAATTCTGCCTCTTCATTTAGTCATGCGGTTTTGTCCACTTAACCAGCCAGGCTGCTACCTTGGAAAATCAGAAACCTGAGTGTGAAACCCACTGAGAGGTTTGGTGGAATCAGTGCCCACCCTCCAAGCACTTCAGGGAGACCAGACGTGTGTGAAACAGCCCAGATTAGTGCTGGGAATCATCAGGCACATACCTGTGCTTAGTCAGCACAGCAATGACATAATTGATATTTTTCATGCGATGAAGTCAGAAAGACTGAAAGTTTACTGTTGTGCTGCAAATTTTGAAAGAGAAGCTGCTAAAATAAGCAAATGATAAAATTATCCGTAATAGCTGCCTTTGAATCGGGTCCACAAGTCTGTCAGTCAGGCAAAACCAGACTGCAGCAAGCGATGAGCTCACACTGTCACTGACGCGCAGCTGGGGTGTGCTGGGGCATCTGACTGGATCCCTAAATTCCCCAGTAATTCACCACACTCCGCTGCTCCCTTTGAAAGACAGGATCTAGTAATGTGGAATTTAAACAACTTCGTATTACGCAAGCAGGACATTTTAATTTTCTGTAAGAAAGGGGCTGTACACAGCTCTCACCCTGGCACTTCCAGCTTTTGAAGGTGGATGTCTTTGCCTCCGCCACCTCAGACTGCACAGAACAGAGTGGTCACGGGTCAGTGTACCCCAGCCTTAGTGGAAACACTTTCAGACACAATGATGCAGTTGCTGCATCATTTCACCCCTTTTTGGTTGCTTTAGGTGTCCAAAAAACCCCATCAATTTGTCTAGCTCCAGCTTCATAATTACTATAGAAAAGGAGAAACTAGTGCATCAGAAGATAAAACAGGGTTATGCTCTATTCTCTTTCCTCCTGGGCAGCCAAAGCAATGGCAGCATTTTGGATGGGGTTAGCAGACTCCATTTTTAATTTAAATTATCATGCCACAAAGCCATAAGGGAAAGGCAGGGAAAGAGTCTCAGAGCAGAACCTAAATGCAGTATTGATGGGGCAGCTATGCACAGCACCTCTCCTAACCCAGAGAAATTCCACAAAATTACCTGTCACATAGAAAATCTACATCTCTACCTGGGCTTAGACCTCTTTCCCAGATGTTTTTTAAGCCCCAGGTGTCTGTGGGATTCCATTTATATACCTATAGTTATTCAAGGACAATATAAACATATAAATATATTTACCCTTTCTTTGGGGAATTGCAAAAATAAATACCAAAAATCATCTACACTTTTTCAAATTTCTGGGTAAATATATATCACAGGAAAAAGAAACCAAACAAAAAACCCCTCAGGCAGAACACTAAACCATCAAGAGACTGTGAGACATTCATCATTGTGTTGCCCTCAGCTTCCAGAGAATATTCACTTACAGTTTTCTTACATCAAGCCTGGATGATGATGATCATCCAGGATCTAAGACAAACATACATTAGTAGAACCTGAATGAAATGCTGCCAAAACCCCATATAAATTACCTGGCCAGAGAAGAGGCCTTACTCAGGAAAAAAAAAAAAAAACAAAACCAACCAACCAAACAAACAAAACACCATTTTAATTTAATTTAACAAAAAAATGTTGTCATACTAAAATCAAAGAAGTTGCACATAAATTTATAGATGTTCTTCAATTGCACATGACTAATATAAGTGGCCTTCTCCTGATTTACAAGGTCTGAAGTAGATAAATCGTTTCAAGTAATATTTGGACCAAAATACTCAGCACTATATTTTGATGTTGATATTACTTTCTTTAATTGTGTAATATCCTGAGCTGTATATTCAGCAGCTGTCCAAATTCAGGCTCTTTCCCCACTGCCATGGCATACCTCTTGTTTAAAATAAACAACCTCCCAGCCCCTACTCCCCTCAAAGAAAACCCCCAAGCTCAAAAGTCACAAGCTCTTATCTTTCCCAGCTGAAGTCATAATTTTACTGGCATGCCATGGTGAAAGAGCAGCATCTTCTTAATTGACAATTATGGCACTATAGAAGTACAGAACCTAGGACTGCTTTGCCATCTAAATCCTGCTGTTTAGGCAGAATCTCTGTTGCTGAGTAGAAACATCTGGCCCACTTACAGCAGGCCACTGTCCTAACTCATCTGAAAGGCAGAGAAAGGGCCGTGCTACACGCCCCAAAGGCAAAAATCTGTTACATGCACTATCCAGGACGTTCTCACCTGTCACAGAAATTCTGACTGGCCGAGGGAGGTTTGGCGAGCCAGGCAGGAAATCAAAAGCAGAAAAATAAAGGGGGATTTCTAGCTCAGCACACGTAAAAACATTTGCACACCAGAACTTCTTCTAGTGCAAACAGTTCTTAGTTCTGCAGGCACATTTTCTCTGTTATTTCTATAACCAAATGCACGCAAATGCAGCTTCTGCACATGCAGAGTGGATGTCAGGCTGAAAACACTGAAAATTTCCAATAAGAAACACTGCAGAAGAGGCTGGGCTTCTTACACTCCCAGGGAAAAGCTGTAATGTACAATATGAATCTTTGGTTATGGGCTCAGTATAAAGTCTCTTAGTGAGCTCATTTAGCAGGTTTTATAGGGTTCAAACAACGGTTTGCCAGTAATTCCCATCTCAGTCACAATGGTAACAGTGTGGTGATCTGCTTAAGAGACAGAAATTAAAACAATTTATTGTATTAATTAGCATCTTCTCTTTTACACTGAGATCCTTGCTTCAAGTAATCTGACAACTTAATTGAGGACATCATTGATTTTAATTAACGTTTTTCTTAGGAGAAAGGCTGTTACTGTTGGATGGTGCTAGAAATTAACAGTAGGGGGGGAAAAATAAACCCTAGTCAAAGAACATTCATTTCTGGCCCCACTGCAGAGTTTTGAAATTCACAGCCTTTGCCCTGTATGATTCTGATACATCAAAAATATAGGTGGAGAAGTACTAATAAGTCGTAACATCCCAGACTCATTCAGTGATGAGACTTGATCAAAATGGAGTCAACATGCATAATATCACTTTAATTGGTCTGTATTCAGATCCAGAACAACTACTGTTTTCTTGCAATACTCACCAATTTACTTTTCTTTCATTGACTAGTTTTTTCACAGTTTTTGAAAACCTGATACTAAGCTTAACCTTCAGATTGAAATGATTCCTTACTTCAACCCATCTGCTAACGTAAGCAAAAAAATGTGGCTTAACAAGACTATTTAAAATAATGTGTTCAATTTTTATTTATAAAAACATCCAAAATTTGTTGGACAGTAATTTTTAGCTCTAAAAAAAAAAAACATTTAAAAATTGAAGATAAAACTCATATCTGAAAGGACAGGAAATCTCTTTCAGGTTTTGTAACAGAATAATATATTGACCAAATCCAAGATGTCAAGAGCGGGGTCAGATCCCTTTACAGGCACTAAAACATTTCAGAAACACAGAGCAGGATAATTCAATTGCTATTTATCATGTGCAAAGGGACCTGTCACTTCAAAGGAGCTCAGTACCAGATGAATCAGAACCAGTCCACCAAACACTTGATAGTCAAACACTTTTTCCCCCTGTTCATTACAAAACCAGAGGAAAGCGCTAAGAAACACTCAAAGGACTCAATCTGCAGCATTATTTTTGTAGGTTTTGCACAAAAATATCTAAATGCATTCAAGACGAACAACTAGAAGACCTTCTCAATTTCTTTATTTCCATTTAATCACATTCCTAATTTCTCTGTCTTTTCAAACCTACAAACGGTTCATGGCTACTTGTCACTTTAGACTTTCATCCGACATAATTGAAGTCAATGAGAGATTTGGTGCTAAATTTATTCCAAGCACAAATGGTCCCAATTCGTGGGCAGAGACCCACAGTTCCAGTTAGCTTTAGCCAGCAGATGTAAATATTCAGTACTTTTTCACATCCAAAGTTGACGGCTTTACCTTTTCTATTATTATTTAAAGTAATAATTACTGACAGCAGGTTCCCCTGTATATCACCCAAAGCAGGCTCACTGCCCTTTGGCTATTTTCATCTGTCTTTGTGAATGAGAGACATCGAGACAGAGTTTGTTTATAAAGGTGAGGAAAAAAAGCCTTTTGGGCATTTGAGATTGCAAGTGGAATGCAGAGGAACTGTCTCAGGTGTCTCGTGCAGACACTGTGCAGAAAATTACAAACCAAAGCCAAATGCCTTCAAATTATACTCCACCTCCACCTTGTCCCCCGTTTTCCCCTTCTATCAAACACTGTAAAATCAATGGAAAAGTCTGAAGGATTTTTCTTTCATTTCTGTTCTATCAACAGCGAGAGATTTTAAGTATTTGTTTCTTGCCTTTGAAACCTCAGATGCAAGGCAAGCACTCCACAATACTTCGTGGCAGGTACATGCTGACTTATTGTCATACAACATTGATTATTTTGCTGTTGACTTGGGTTATTATTCTCCTTAAAGGACATTTTCAAAGAACCCAACCTAAGGCTAATTTCATCTTAATTACACATGAAATTAAGAGCACGAAAAACCTCTCCAGACTACTTGATCACTTGAAGTTATAAACCGGTTTAAGTGCTTCTCTGGACTGGTGCGTACTCAAAGTTATGGGAAATTATTCAGCCTTTAAAAAGCTAATAAGATCTAAGGACTGTCCCATAGCTTCTTTATAAAGTACTATTGTTCTGAACCAAAAATACAGCATGGGCCAACACTTAAATTTTCATTAAAGTCAGTGTGATCTCACAGCATCCACAAATGCTTTAGCTGAATTAATAGTGTGGGTAGGGTTCAGAATACTGGCAAAACCTCTCAGAACTATAACACCTTCAGGATTTCAGAGATGGAGGTGTGGGCACAACAAAAACCGTCTTGAAACACAAATCAGAACAATCATTTTTTTAAAGAAATATGTTTGACCATATTTGTTTTTATTCTTGGTACATTTAGCCAGCGTAAAAAAATAAATCTCTCAGGATGTCTATATGAAGAAGCATAATTGGGTTATTTATTGTGCAGTAAAATTATGTATTTTACTTCTAGAATCCATTAATAATTTTAAAAAGGCACTGGAGGAGACTTCAAGCAATAAGATATTGTTTCCATCGCTACTTCCCACAGCTTTGAAAATAAATAGCTCGTACTGGGGTTTTCTTGTGTTTGGGTGTTTTTTTTAGATTTAGTTCACACATTACTCCTTTACACAAACTATCATGTGTTAGAATTCTGCATAACCCGTGGAAGAAACAGATCCAGGATTTTACATTACCTGTGCCAGAATTCAAATTATAACATGTTCTACGGTGAAACTACCCCATCACTAAACCATTTATAACCTCTGCTTAAAGAAACTCTTTATTGAGCCTGAAATGAAAACTATACCTGAGACCCAAGTCTGGACTAACAGACTTGATGTTGGACAAATCAGTTAAAGTCCTAGAGTGTTTAATCTCAGGAGGCAGTGACACTTGTAGACCCTGGAAGCTTAAGTCAGATTTAAACTAGTCCAAATGAGAATATCAACTTACAAGTCAACTCACTTATCTTCTGTAAAATACCTGCATTACCTGCACACAGTGCGAACAGGCTGTTTGATTTTTATTTTTTTTTTTTGTAAGTTTTAAAGAAAAGCAAATAGGAAATCTTTCCATGGGAAAAAAAAAGGTAATTTATTCGGGAAGAGTAAACTGCTTTGCCCAAGGCAAATAAAAGCCAGCTCCACTAAAAGGCATGAGTCAGCAGCAATCTCTGTTAGGATTCAGCAAAGCCAGAGACATGCCAAACTCCAAAACTGTGCAGCAGAATTTCACACGTTTCAGTGATGCCAACAGCTTATGAGTCAGCCTGCTCCTCCTCCCTGGAGTCCCCCATCTCTCCTGTCACGAAACTGCCATGGCAAACTGCCTCCCGTGCCTTCCCTGTTACTCATTCCCGAAGCTGGGACACCCTCAGTGAGGGTTTGTGAAGAGGCTCTGAAAAAAGCATCCACACCAAGTTTAGCAGTTTGCACATTCGATTCCACGATGCACTGCAGGAATCCTTCAGCCTTTCTGGCAACAAACCTTGAGGGCAGATCTCTGAAAGTCCCTGCAAGAAAACGTGAGATTCAAAACCCTGCATCCTGGACGTGACACTCGCTGGGAATAAGTGGTGAAGCATTCAAACTTATGATTAATTCTAATGAGCTTTAATACCTCCCCTACACCAGGCAGGGAACAGGTAGCAAAAAGCTTTTGTGTGGCTTTCTGAAGGAATCTGGAAATATATCATGACCTGGTTCCACAATGTCTTGGCTAAAGAAGCTGGATCTCAAGCTCGATTTGGTTCTCAGCAGGACCCTTATCACTCTGTGTATTTCTAAACAAGCTCTGCAAGCTTCATAACTTCACCTGTAAAATGGAGACACCCTCAACATTTTACCCATCCTTTCTGCTTAGTTTGTAATCCTTTTTAACAGGTATTTTCTCTTATTCTTTGTCCAGTGCCCTCACACTTGATATGCAGGTATTTTTGAGAACATTTCAGAGTATCATACGTGTTCTATCATCACCCTGTAGGGAGAAATCTCACTTTAGGCTCTGTATTAAGCGCAGTGAACGACATTGAGCCAACCCAAACCAAGCACCCTATTGTTTGTATGTTCTGAGCTGTGCAACTGTGAGTCACTGGTTCATCTATTGCAGGTTTTATTAAGTTCTTGAGAAGAAACCATCAGGCAAAAGCTGCATTCACAGCAGAGGGTGCAGATGGCCAATGCACCCTTCTGACTACACCCAACACTCTGGAACAGGAACACATGAGCAACATGATGATTTGGACCAGTAGGGTTTGACCAGAAGCAAACTGCCAGCAGCAGCCAAGTTTTCAGAGCAGTCTCATCCCAAACTGGAACCCTGCACAGTATTTCCTCCGTACCTGAAGCGGTTCGCTATCAAAGGATCTCAAGTGCTATACAGTTTATTTAAAGATGATTTTTTTCCTAACTGAATCTTGAGTGAGTCATCAGTCACTGAGCTATTCTGCGCTGCTTTTCTTCTATTGCAATCTAGCATTAAACTTTGTCTAACCACTTATGACAGTTTTTCAAACATTTTTGAAATGCAACCCCTTTTGCCTCATCTGTCTTCCTGCCACCCTTCCATTCCCTCCAGCTCTCCTCTTCCCCGGCATCACCACTTCCATTTGTCCTCCACATGGGAACAAAACCAGACTGTAATTACTGTCTGCAAGTATTCGCTCACTCCCACATCTTAATGGACCCAAATTGCTCATCTGTCCACAACTCTAAAACAGATCTCAATCCTCAGGTGAAAAAAAAATTATTTACTAAACCATGCAGTCTCCCAACATCCCAGTACCATCCCACACCACTTATCTCTGTGCCAACTTTAAAATATTTCAACACTTACCACCTTTACTACCACTGCAGCTTTTTTCTTGGTGTTTCCTTAGTCATACCACTTATAACACATCCCATTACATATTATTTATGAATTAGGCCCTCCATAGGTAACCATGCTCAAGACAACTTAAGGAACTGCTCACGAAAAAGACTCCCATTTTGCAGGAAAAAATACTATAAATATATAAAACATCAAAATTGCCAACAGAAGTGGGAATTAAATAGATAGACACCCTCTTCTACATCTAGATAATTTGGTGGAGGTTGTAATAGTCATCTACTTGACCGTATTTTCCAGTGGACAGGACACTCAACTAACCTTCTGGCAGATTCTGCTGGTGAAAGTGCTCTCAGATTCACCTAATGCAGTCAGGAAACTAATGAGTTAAATCAGCCCACCTTAAACCTACTCATTTAAGGAGTTTTAGAGAATATTCATGTGAACAGCTCTTTCAGCAAGCACCCGCAAAGAGGTGATGACAGATCGTGGTAACTTCTTCCTGGGAGACAGAAGCCCTGTCTACAACCTGATTTACCTAGGGATTAAAGCATCTTAATTTGTGTCTACAGTATGAATTTACTTCATTAGACCAAACTAATTTATGTCATTTTCAATCAATTTAGAAATTAATCCAGCTTTTCCATTCAAAATAGGCCTGCCAGAAAGGTCAGTTATACATAGAACGAAGATAAAAGAACTGCTCATTTTCCTGTAAATTTTCCTTAAACAAAACCAGATTAACCGTGCCACTCTTCCATCTGAGCAGAGCACACAACTAGGTAAGAATATAATTGATGTGTAAGACAATCTTCTATATTGGTGGGTTTTACAAGCATTTCTACCAATACATTGCTCACAGAGAGGAAGAAGTCGCTTATCTTTAAAGAAGGTGAACTTCCATAAGAGCAGCAGCTGCTCAGATGGTGGAGTCAGTACAAAAAAGCCTCTCCCAGCACCTCTCAAGCGCTGTTTGAGCCCCAGGACATGGTTCATACACAGTGATGTTGGGCCCTGCCTCCTGAACCAGCTCCCCGTGCTCCTGTCACAGCACCAGGCAGAGCCCCCAGGTGGGATCATCCTACCTGCATTACCCATAAGGACAGAAATCTGCTGATCAAAACGCCCAGGTGATCCCAGCAAGTGGACTGAAACGTATTCAGTATAGGAAAGCAAAATAAAAGCCAACAGGTCATTACCAAGCTGACTGGGGAGAAATTCCTTCCACGCTCCACACCTGGCAACTGATTAGGATCTGTTAAATTTACCAATAAAATTTATTTGTATTTACACTCCTAAAATTTCGCAGGAATGCTCTACAGAAGAGACTTTGCAGAGTTTCTTCTCTTCCCAGGAAGATTTTGTTTTGTCAAAGTTGCAGACAGGCTTACTACAGAGACTACAATTGAGAGTCAGACTGTTCTGAAGACCTATTATATGCATATTTAATATGTGCAAGACAAACATTTATTTAAAGCATCTATTTTCTTCCCCTTGTACAGAAGGGGTAGCTTTTTTGTTGTTTGTTTTGTTGTTTTGGTTTTTTTTTAACATCAGCATGTGGCTCTATTAATCTCATTTTAACATTTTCATCTTCTCACATTCCAATTCCTACATCACTGCAAGACTGCATCTCATCACACACATCTAATGCATCATTTTAGTTTGAGTCATTAATCTTTGCTTTCCATTCAAAAGATAAGCCATGTTTAATAGCTATATCATATAATCTGCAGCAAGGTTCTGGAAGAACTATTTAGCAAACTTCAGGAAAACACTGTAGCTGTACCAAATTTAATTACACATCCAAATATCATTTTTAAGAGGCCAAAAGTTCTCTCTGCAACAGCAAGAGCTGGGAATACATTTTAAACAATTTCTGCTTCAGTCTTGGGAGAAATGAAAGAGCACAATCAGTTCCCTCAAGTTCCTCTCCCCCAGGCTAGTTAATGTTATCTTTATACAATAAAGATAAGGATACAGTTTTAAAAAGACATTAGCATTGATAAATATTTAGTAACTCAAAAGCACCCTCCCCGAAGAGGCAGAACATTTACAGAAGATTAGATTGCCAAGAGAATAAATGAGCCCTAGGCTGATACTGCACACCTGGAGGCAGGATTTAACCCGTGACAAGCACCACGGCTTCAAACATTCCTCCAGCTGTCTGCCACCACTTGCTCGTTCCACAATTAGTGACAGCACAGCCTAAGCACTAGCAAGCACATAAAGGACATTAAGGCATAACATGCAAAATCAGGCTACTTTCATAAATTGACATATTCGAAAACTTTGTGTTAAATCTTCCTAAATATTTTCTAAAGTGCTCCAGCAGCACTGGGTCTCTTCCACCCAGTGTTTTAGCTGATCAGTGCACATGAACACATCACATCACCAACCACAATCCAGATTTCTGCAAACAGAATTGAAGCACAGGAAGTGACACAGAGCTCTTTGCTTCTCCTCTTGACTCAAGACAGTTGTGATGCAGCTGGTGCCCAAATTGAGGTTGTAGAGACTGGAGACTCGCAATGAAGATTTTGTCAGAGCTACTGCAATAAGGTATTTGTTGTCCTGCATCCCTGCTTGACCTTTTCTCCTACGAGAAGGAGGTGGTGGCCCTCTTTAAAATGATCATCCAGCCTTTCCTCAAAGATATGTCACTTACTGGAGTTAAAATAGGGGTAACAGGACAAGAGTAAAGGAGTGAACCAACTGGTCAACCATTCCTTGTCTGAGGGAACACATCTAATTATATTCAAAAGACTTCATTAAATTTTGAAAGGAACTCTTTGCTTCTTAATTTTAGTGGAATAAGAACTATAAATAGAATCATTCACTAAATTAATAGTGCAGGCTCCTTGCTAGAAGAAGATAATGTGTGAGCTCATCATAGCACTTCACATCACAACTAGGGTTTCAGATAAAGAGCAGATTTCAAAAATCCTCATTTCTTGAAGGAAAATGGCCTGGGTTTTAGGAGAACTAATGGTTCTAGCTAGCTGTGAATGACCACTGAGGCCTCTTAGAGCACTATCATTTCAAGAAAGCGTTAAATGTTCTGTATGAACAGTAGGCACATACAATATAAATCAAAACTAAGGAACATAGCTCTTCAAAGTTCAGTGGGACTTCTGAAAGAATAAGCAAGTGATCCTTCAGGAAATCATTATGTTAAATTAAGTCACATTCCAAGCCATGCAGCTGCTTCTCCGATTCCTGAATCCATAAGCCCAAGATGTTTTCACAGCTTTTATTTAATGAATGTCCCTCAACATATAGTTAGACCTAAAGGCTCAAAAATAAGAAGGCAAATAAAAAGCAATAAAAATTCTTTGGTTTTTTTTAAATCTCATTATGTTTTAAGCCAGCGTTAAGAGCTGGAGAAGTAAATAGTGAGTTTTGACCTCCTGAGGTTCCTAAGAGCAAAACAGCTTCTAGGAAGAAAGCTAGAAACACAATAATACACAAATGTATTTAGATGGTCTGCTGCTTTAGTCTTTCCCATTGGCAGTAAATTTAATAAACACGTTTATTGTCAGCAGCTGAAACACTTCAATTCAGGAACACCTCAATTCCACCCTTTCATTCCTTTCCTTTACTGTATCTAATCAGACAATATATAAACACTATTGCATTCTCCAGAGCCAGATGGGTCCCTGTGCACGGGCTACTTTCGATTTCTCCTTAGGACTGGATTCACAGTTCCTCTGTACACCGTTTTTCTGACATTTGTGTTCCTAAATTCCTTTCTCAAGTCTTTCCTCATCTTCTGATGCCAGTACACACTCAAAACCTTCTCCCTGGAAATACCTGCAAAATTTCCATGTGAAAAAAGTGACTCTTTTCCCCTTAAAAACCTCTGTTTTCAATAAACACCATAATCTCTCATGATTTGACCAGTCCGTTAAAGTGAGATTGAGACTCGCTGATTTTAACTCCTGCACCCTAAACCCTCGAGCTCCAGAGAGTAACGGTATCCCCAAAACACCAGAGCAGCTCTTGCTGCAAACCCACCCCCACTGTTTATCCCGGTGTGTTCTGTGTACAGCACAGCACTCAGCAGCTCAGCACCATCAAGACCACGTCAGTTCCAGAATTATCTAGCAAAGCAGGGATTTCACAGCCAAAAGCAGGCATGACTTTGGTGCTAGGTATAGATAAGCCTGTGTTGAGTCAAACACGGGTGTTCCAATCAGGTGTAGAAATCTCTTGCTGACCATGGGCTGCTTGATTTTCCTACACCCACACTGTGCTCAGTGCTTACACTGTGCAGTGCAGCTCGTGGGAACCACGGGTGACAGAGCCCTGACTTGCTGGGACTCTGCACTGTGTCCCCTCAACACCCCGAGTGCTCCCTGGAGCACCCTGGCTGACCTCTTAGTGCAAACTGCCACTTACAGAGGAGTTCTGAACTTCTAAGGAAACGTGATGAAACGCATCCGTCTAGTGCATGAGATGATCCAAGACAGGGGAAGGAAGACAAGGGATCTCATTAACACCCTGCACAGTGGTGCTCGGTGTGTTCTACTGGTGTTTAATATAGTGAAGAGTACTTAATGCATTATGCTAAAGAACCCTCAGGCCTTTGGGATATTCATTCTGTGAAACAAACAAAATCCTATTAAATGCATTTGTACTGGTAATCTCCCTATATTATAGTAAAATCATCTGTAGAGAAATCAGAGTGCTGATTATGAGCAAGGCATCCAAAATAAACTATGGGACAAAGCAGAGGTCTGTAATTTTTGCATTTAAAGAGTTTTATATCAAGGACCTATGCTTTATCAGCTAGTATCATAAAAACAAACAAACAAACAAACAACAAGAAACTCGTGCAAATTTATACAGATCTTAGGGAAGAATACATGCCATCTATTCATAAAGAAATCATATGAGAAAGAAACTGGGTGAAAAGGAAAGGAAGACATATGAGACATGGTGGCTGAGAAACTTTCTAGGCTTACAAGACACTGAAGTTGTTTAAGAGAACTCAGCATATCTTCTCTGAATTAATTTATCTCAAATTACTGGAGTGCATTGAACCAATACAAGCATTATTGCATTCTGTTCTGACACCTCCTGCCAGCAGATGACTTTCCATTCAGTAAAAGCCATAGTCTACTTGGAAAAAACACAGCTAGAATCAAACTCAAGTATCTCTATCCTGCTACAAATCTGGCTTCTTTTAGAATTACAACGTGCAGCTTTCCAGCTCTTATCCACAATGAATAACTTTCCTCAGTCATTAAAAAATACTTTTTCTAAGCTGTTTCGATGTGATTTCTCAGCTCAGAAACACTGGAGAAGATTTTATTTTATGCCTTGGGATAAAGCTTTCACTAGTCAGGCACTATAACAACCCCTTAATAATTCCATGCTGATCTTGAAAATTTCAAGCCTATTCCCTCTGTTACTGAAGAATTGTTTAGAAGTACAGCTAAAACTCATTTGATCCCAGTTTCAGAGATGCTGCAAGCACATAACTGTAAAACTGCAACAGCACACTGTTCCTTTCCCTCTCCATTTTCTTCCCCCACAATCTCGAGCTTAAAAATATTATTATTTGACACCGAAAAACTCTTAACACCTGTGAATGGAATGCTTGAAATCTGCAGAAAATTGTGTGTTCACAGTTAACCATCCCTCAGCTGAAAGGGCATCTCCAGCCATTCCAATATTCTTTGTGCTGTGTGTTTACCTTGCAGTAACCACTCGGCTCACATACAGCTGGGAATTAGTGTTTTATTAATGGTAGTTCCAATGTGAATTTACTAAATATCCACACAAAGCTAAATTATAATGAATTACAAAGACAAACAACGTATTGGGTTTTCCATTTGTACTGCAGCTAGTAGAAGTCTGCTAGTTTCCAGTGAGATAAATCATGATAGCCTCAATAAAGGAAACAACAACTCCCCATAACAATTGCCAAAACAAACGCATCACGAGGATCCAATCCCAGCAGTTCCTTCTAGGACTATAAACCATAAAAAACCACAATCAACCTAAGGCCAAAGTTTGGCTGCTGAAACTTGATTGCTTCAGGGCACTTAAAACTCAGCGTGCAGGTCAATTTATCAAGGTCACACTTTTTACACAGGAAAAGATTAACTCTGATATCGCTTGGACCTATGTGATAGACACACTGATATAGAGCAGTAAATGAATTTTGCATACACACTCAATTACTGTGAAAATCATGGCTGTGTTTTTGCATGATATACAAAATTACTGTTGCTTTTTATAAGGTGATATTCTCACAGGAGACCAAGAAAGCCCGAAGAGAGTTGCACACTGGTTGTTGCCACTTCAAATCCCCTCATGATTTATTCCCAGAATGTGTTTAAACATGTCCCAACATATTATTTTTAGCACTTCCAAGCACGAAGATTTAAAAAAAAAAAAAATCTAATTCAGGGCCCTGCAAAAATCATAATACTGCCTTAAAAGCCATGAAACTTTGTTTGAAGAAAAGCTGTAAAGTTTCTTCCCTGCCTCCTATTTTTGTGATGCTCTTAGGTGTCCTTGCTTCAGATTTTCAAGGCTTTCTCCAAACAATGGCCAGAAACGATTTCACTCAAAATGAAAGCCAAGATTCTCGTGAACTCTGTTGACCACAGAAAACAAAGCGTGAAGAGAAGCATCACAGAACCATGACAAAGCCCACCAGTTTTTCGGCTCTGTGTTTTTCTTTTAATTTCTGATACACTTTAGTGGTAAGCAGCAAATACTTCTGTCCTGGAAACGCATCTCTTTTGTGTGTGTATTCACCTGAGTCTCCTGACAGATTTGAACATTATATACTTGAGGCTAGGTTAACTCTCTCTAAAGAGATCAGTTATTTCTTTCAGGAAAACAAGGTCACCTGTCAATGCGTAAGACAAGGACAGAAAGGATACAAAGCCTTTCTGATGAAATAACAAGACTTCAATATAGGACATTATTTGATTAAGTTAAAACATTCCTCACCTCCCCGTTCCAGCAACAACTGTAAGCACTGTTGCTTAATTTTAGAAATAAGAATAAAGAGAGTATTTAGATCTTAGTAAGTAGCACTGAAGTAAATCCATTCTTATGCAACTATAGGGCGCAGAAACAAACATTCTGAAATCACTTATGCTTTAAAAATCAAACCATGCTGATTTAGGGCTTAGCCTGCACGAGAGATGGAAGGGGTGGAAGGGAGTGCCAGTGACTTCACTTCACATGCATTATGTCCTTTTACTAAAAATCACACAAGACAATTACTTACAGAATCAGCACTGACTCACCTCCCAGACTGGTGATTTTAAGAATGATGTGACAGCTAAAAAATAAGTTCCTTAATTTCAGGTTCTCTTTACATTTCTAAAAGCAATGTGACATAAAAGCACACACACCAGATGCATTCCATTTTGTTTCCAGAGTATTTTTTATACAAGAAAAAAAAACAACAAAAAAACCCCCCAAAAAAACAAAAAAAAACCCAAACAAACAAACAAACCAAAACAAAAACAAAAAAAAAAACCCCAAAAAACCCAAACAAACAAACAAACCAAAACAAAAACAAAAAAAAAAACCCCAAAAAACCCAAACAAACAAACAAAACAAAACAAAAAAAAAAGAAAAAAAGAAAATAAAAGAAAAAATGTATCTACTTTGGAAATATTCCTTTAAACTCTCAAGACTAAAGGATTAAATACTATGATATGTTTAAAGAATATTCTCAAAGCCCCTAAATAAATACCTGGGTTTCACTCATTTGTGCTAATATAAATCTTCTTGCTAAGGACAGTACTGAGGCACAACAAAAAGATCCAAAATCTTATGCTCAGCATCTCCCTGACAAGGAATACACCGTGGCTGAGGGCCACTAGCAATAAAAGTTCATGTTTCAGTAAGATACCCAAACCATTTCCAGCAATAACTCAAGAGTGAAATAAAATGTACATTAGGTGGTGACTGCACTACTTGAAATTCGTGTTTCTGTGTATATACCTTTGTTTATGATGTTATATTGAAAGAATCACCATCCTGTACTGCATACTACATCTGCACTGCAATGGACATGGGATGAGAGAGAGGAAAAATTATTAAATTCTTGTCAAGTTGCCAGAAATTGTTTCCAGCTGTTGTTAGTTAACTTTTGAACCTAAGAAAGGTCTTGTATTTATACAGAGCACATCTGATCCTTCAACTGAGAAATAATCTATTATTTCCTGGTACAATAGATTACAAAGCACAATATTTATGACATCTGTGTGATGTAAAGGCATTTAATATATCTGACAAAATCCAGCACAAAAGCACAGTAAATGCATAACAGAATATACATTTTTTTACACTGAATGGCATAAGGAGCTAAGGTAGGACAAATCTGTAGTAATTCACCCATTTCCAAAGGAAAAAATCAGTTACTGCAGATGACTGGATTTTCAGAGTTATATGTGAGCATTTTATTTTCAAACACCAATATATAAAATAAAGGACTAAGTCCTATTACTTTTTTCCTTCAGTTTTCCCTCAGGGTGAAATGTAAGTCAAGAAAACCTTAGATGTTTTCATTGGTATAAAAAAAATTGGGCAAAGAACCGCATCACAAGAAAGTGTATTTTATATGTTACTAAAATGCAAGAGAAGGTATCTTTGTCTGCCTAAAGAGGGGTTAATATGCAAAATGTAACTTTCCACAGGATGAGTATCAGCAGCCACTTCTTGCTTAGCCACTGAAACACTATTATGCACTTACAGAAATAAGAGAACACTTTCTTCTTCGTTCAATGAGTCCTAAAGGACCTGTCTGCAGGAATCTCAGCACATGCAGTGATATGAAGATGGCACCAAACATTTCTCCCAGAACTCTCACACCTGGAGTTGTACCAAGCTTTGAAACCAAGCGAAGCTCCCCACGTGAGTGATATGACAAAAACCAGGACCCAAGCACGCAGCATCTTGGTTTGACATTGTTTCTCATGGCACTTCT
Source organism: Cnemophilus loriae (assembly GCA_013397755.1). NCBI lineage: Eukaryota > Metazoa > Chordata > Aves > Passeriformes > Corvidae > Cnemophilus > Cnemophilus loriae. The sequence goes on from VZTF01007182.1 coordinate 563,103, forward strand.
TCCAAGCTACTTTTGCTAGCACACCATAGTTGCTAATGCACTGCCTTCCACAGCTCTTTTTTCCACTGCATTTTATGTTCTGCACTGCTGTCACTTCCTTACAAAAAGTCAGACTGTGCACAGAGCAGAAAAAAATTTTATTTTATTACTGAGCCTAAAAGCCAATTATCAGAAGATAATACAGTCACGCAGTCAGGGCAGAAACATCATTTCCTTTCTCTCCATGGGACCGAACAGGTCTTAAGAATTTTACATTTCATTGATTTGTTTAAAGCTTAAAAATGAATCATCAGGCACGGATCCTTTCTGCAGCACCAAAAGCCTCCTCTGCAGTAAGTTGTGCAGGGCTGTTACAGGACACAGCCGTGATCTCCAAGGGAATGGAATGCCCTTGACTCGGTGCGAGACCCAGGGCTTTGCCTCCAAGGATTTCTTTCATTGTGCTTGCTTAAGTCCTTGTGCAAGAGGTGTTCAGCCTCTCCATAATAAAAGCTTACAGGATGTCCAGACTTGGCTTGGACACATATCAAAAAAATGTTAGAATTTCATTATTTTTGTCTCTTAATAGAACACAGTTAAAAATTAAATCCCATATTGGGCTTAAGGGGCACCAAATCAGCCAGTTTAGGACTCTCTTCCAAAAAGAGTTCTGATGATGTAATAATTTAAAGAACAAGATGGTGTTCAATCTCAGTTTGTAAAAATATCTTAGAATTTACATAAACACGAATCCATTCTTTTACACAGAAATATCTGAAAGCTGTTGCAAAATGGGACCTCTCAGCTCACATTACAGTTATAAAAGATAAAATTTAAATAAAACAAACAAAACATTGTTTGTGACTCCCCTTTAAGTATATCTTCAAAATATACAAATGCATTTTATTTTTTGAAGCTTCCATCTGCATGACGACTTACAGTTTTCACCTTTTCCAAATGGTTTGGTAAGAAATAGCTAGACATTCTCTTATTACCCTTTTTTAAAATATATTTGCCTCCTCTATCCAGACAAAAATGTTTGTAGCATTGATGAGCCTTATGACACAGGTAAATCATTTTGAAATCTATCTATTCACGAAATGAATCCAGCAGTACTGCAGAACCTAAACACGCCTTTGTTTCAAATGTGGAAACAATATTTCACCAGGCCTGAAAAGGGAGAACTTAACAACCACTTTGGCTCTGTTTATTGCAGCAATCATTTTTATTCTAGACTGAACACTGGAAGAATAGTTTAGTGGCAAATTGGTTACATTTCCAGTATGTAAACTATGTTACCACATGAAGTGGAAAGAACATCCTTTGTTAAGCGATTCTGGTTTTTTTCAAAACTAGATTCAGCATGACATTAAAAAGCAGAATGAACTAACACTCAGCTGTGTAACACTGTATTCTCATTTACACTAGGCAGATTGTCTTAACTGGGTTTTACTGTCATGAATTCAGAAATCAATTTCTAACAGCATTTGTAAACTTAGGGTTTTTATACGAGTGTACACAGCATTCACATATCTGTGTGGGAAACACTGAAAGAAGAAACAACCAGCACCTCACCAGAGCTCTTCTCTCCCGGATTTGTGCTACAATTGCTCTCTTGATGCTCCGAAAATAAAATGAAAGAGAGAGAATAAATTCAGAAGGAAAAGAAACCATTATACTCTTATGCACTACTAGGTTTACAATATAACAATCAGTTAGTGGCGTTATCTGAGAAGTATTGGCATCAGAAGATCTGACCTTCACCTTTTAATTCTGGGGCAATATCTCCAGAGCAATTCAATGTACATGACATCTATACACACACAAGGGCATACACAAAACACTGTGAAGTCTTCCCTATGTTTCCATGACTGTTTGCAAATTTTTACTCTTTATGAGAACAAAAATTGTTCAACTGTATTATTTAAGCTCAATGCCATAAGTAGAAATCCCACTAAATATTCAGATGACATCTGACTTGAACACCTCCCCAGGATTTACATTCTTGATTAGAATTTGTAAATTACATCATGTGCCCATTTAAACCTGCAGAAAATAGTGTACAAAGTACAAATTCATACTTCAGAGTACTATCAGAGATATTTTACCTCTACAAACACACAGCAAAAATGCACACAGGTAGGCCAGAGGCAAAAGTACAGTTAATTTAAAAACCCCCAAAAACCAACAGGGCAGGAGGGCTTGTTTTCTATTTTGTCATTTCCATCAGCTGTCTGATCATTTTGCTGACAATCACCCTTCCCATCACTTTGTGGGTACTCAGGGGAGGTCATCTCACCTCCTCTCTGCTGCTGAACCCTTGAATTCTGCTTCAGCAAACTGTAGCTGATTGTCGATATGGCATCAGCTCCCTTTTAGACTGCAACACACACCTTCAGTTTTCTAATCATAGCACTTGTCTGAGTGACAGTTCATCAGAAACAGGAAAAGTAACATTCCAAAATGTAGACTTCATCATTAAATGAGAAGAAAGAGGAAAAAGATTGTACTCAGCCACAGGAAGGAATTTTATGGGATCAATCTCTCTCCATTGCCAGTCCATAATTTTTACATGACTCACACTGTTTCGTGTGTGCCCTCAGGGACCCACAGCTGGCCGTAAGATCTACTCCCTGACTCCCCTCAGTCCTGACCAGCTGTGAATCACATCTCTCCACACTGCGAGCTCTTAAATCTGCCAGCATTATCCAGTTTACCCCACGGCCTATTCTGCAGCCACAGATTGTTAATCTCTTGATATCAAGACAGAAAACATGCTGTCATTTGCTGTGTCCAGCTTTCACATTTGAATTATTTTACCGCTTGTAAGAGCTGTATGCCCTATGCTGCTGATTGCAGTAATTGATTCGCAGATCTCATTTAAATACACAAGTCCAGTCTAACAAGCTGATTTGCACCATCTTTGAGCAACCTGGTCCAGTGGCAGATGCCCTGCCCATTGCAGGGGGGTTGGAATGAGAGGAGCTTTAAGGTCCTTTCCAGCCCAAACTATCCTACAATTCTATGATTTTGAGTTCTGGAAGGTACCCACGCCTTTCTTTAATGGTGGTTTGTTTTTGGTTTTTTTTTTTGGAACATGGACAGAGTCACTGTTACATCAATAAAGGCCTCAGTTCTCAAGTTTTATGTACATTTATGTCACTACCAGGAAGAGGTGTCTTAGCTTGGATACAGCAGTCCTGATCCAGTCTTGCCTGTATGTCCTTCCATAAAATGAGAACATCATTAGCCAGAAGAACCATCTTCCTAAGAAAACCACAGTAGACCTAAGACAACCAAATAAAAAAAACCCCTAAATTAGAGGTGTTAACAGTTTGCATCTGAAGTCTGTAAATAAAAATACAAGGGTAGGTTCTATAAGGTATTGCTTTACAACTTAGAGCAGGGAAGACAGAAGAAAAACAGAAGCTAGAATTCTATTGATAATTGGGAATGATCTTTGGGCTCCCCTTACATCCTTGACCAACTACAATGTAAATTCCTTAGCTGCTCTCCTAGCAGAGTTCTGAGTGTGCTTTCCTGTACAGGTGTCTCTCGAATAAGAACTCTGAGGGCTACAATCCCCCTGCTGTTCTTCAGCTGTCAACTCTCCCTTTCTGTACTTTCTGGCTCTAAAAAAATTTAAACAATAGCCTGATTCTCAACAGGGCTTTGCTTGGCTAATTGAGCACAATAATGTACATGAACAGCTTTTTTGTTCATAGCATTCCCAGGTGAACTGGGTCAGCTCTAATTACCAGCTAAAACATTTCCATAAGTACAGAATTAAAATGGTATCTGGGCAAGCCTGATCTGCTTATCCTGTTATTCTTGCAGACATGGGCAGGAATAGCTTTGGCCATCTATAGTGCAAATATCTACACCTGATCTAAGAATCCACACTTCACAGTCAGCACAGGGAAACAGGCAATACTATAGCCTGAGTGGGCCAGCCTTTCCTATGTGCACCTTCAGCTGAGAAGGTTTTGAGATGGAGAGAAACCCCCACTTCTCTGCTGGCTATGAACCAAGCGCCCCCAGGCAGCTTTTAGTGCACATTCTTGCCATCCCCAGTTACACAAAACCTGCCCCACCACAAGCAGCCTTGCATTGGGTTCCACAAAGCTCAGTGACAGCTCTACACAGGACATTTTAATTATCTAATAAATGACAAATTCATTTCAAAAACTGTTTTGGGTTGCCTGGCTTAAGAGAAGCTTCCCTCAGAGACTGGTGGATATGAACTGAGCAAATCTCACTGTTTCCTTAGCACCACCACCCCGGTGCTCCTAAATAGCAAAGGCCAATCTCAAAGAACATGTGAGTCATGTCTTTATAAAGCTCTAGGCCTGAGGCTGTACTTAAGTGGTACTCGAAGAGAATGGTGAGACAAGAACAGAAACCTAGCAAGCTTGTGGCATAAAAATTGTACCAGCAAAGAGAGACTATTCTTTCTAAAAGCCCAAACAAAATACAGGTTCTTGTAACTCCTGATACAGCAGAGATAGTAAAAAAAAATTAAAATTTTTATTCGTACTTTCTCCTGACAGATTTTCTTCATACTCAGTGATACATGAGTTTCCAGATATCAAGGGCTGTTTTATACCTTCTTCCTTTCCTCCTGGCTAACAGCTAATAGAAAACAAACCCACCTGAATCAAACTTTTATCTTCATTTTAGCTTCTCAAAGCAAATTGTTATTTGTTCAGGAAGACAGAAAGAAGGTGTAATGAAAGACAAATAAAAAACATACATGGGAATGGACTGGGGCATAGCAAAGGCATTTGCCCTGCAACAAATATTCCATGTACATGTGTGATTGTGATTGCAATTTGCACAGAAAGGCAATCCTAACATGATATTGCACACTCCTGTACAATTTAACAACACACGAGTGATCAAAGATGTCTTCAAAATGAAGTATATGTATTTAACAGAGTGACATAAGGGAGGACAGAAAGTGAGTCCCTTTGAAATTCCTAACATGACAGTCTGTTTTGTCATTTCTTAGCAGCCTGCTTTGTGCAGAGCCATAGCTGATTATACTTTTTTGAATCCACAGAAGCTAAACCAAAACTGCCTTTCTCAGACTTTTAATGAGCAACTGGAAGTAGCACAACAGCCCCTGTGTGCTGCAGGTCCCTGTGAGCTGCCGTGCAGCAGCACTTCCCACAAGCCTGCAGTGCTGGGGGGTGGAGGTGTGTTATAAAATATGTTCTGCTTCAAGCAAGAGCGTTCCAAGTCATTAAATGCCAGATCTTCCATGCACAAATAAAAGGCTTCTGAATTCTCCTCCTCAGGATAATGGTACTGATATCCCTTCATGACTGTTTAGAGTAATAGATGCTAAACAGTAAAATCACTCAGTAATTCTGTGCTTTATTCCACAGTGAGTGCAGAAGGGTGAGTATGTACTGAAACACCTCGTTAGCTCCTGTTTATTCTGGTGACTTTTGGATCAGACTTTGCAGCCCCACATTCCAAAAACTGTTTCCAAGCATAAATCAGTGCAGATCACACTGGATCTCTGTTCATCCTCACATCAGCCAGGATAGGGACATCGAGTCAGACTGCAGCTGAGGGACTGAACCAGGGAAACGTGTGGGGGTCTTTTTATTCCCTAACAAAACGAGCCCTTTTCTCTTATAACTTCTTCGCGGTTCCCTTTGTGTAACAAGATTGTTAAAGGAAACAAAAACTCCCAGCCTTATCAGTTGAGCTGTAAATGCTGTCTACACAGGCGTGTCCTCAAGCCTCTGTCTGAACTCATCAGTTCTAACTGTGCTGGTGAATCTTAGAAAAACTGTTCTCCTTCAGTAATTCTTACAGATGTACTTTCATTCCTAAGCAACTTCATAAATGTTTGCTGGGATTCGTGTTTGCTTTTTGTTGCTTCCATCAGTCTCTGATCATCATTAGTGCTAAATCAATATGTATCACATTTCCAGGCCAATCACTATCTAAAACAAATGAAATGAAAATTGGATATATTTCCCACAAGACCCTTGTTTCCTTCTCCCAGCTTACTGATTCCATTAGCTGCTCTTGCTCAGCTTTCAAACTTTTATCTAAATCACTCTGTCCATTATTAAACTGAGATACTAATTCAATATTCTCTATGTCTTTAATAGGATTTTTTTTTTTTTTTTTCACAT
>VZTF01007182.1:569413-584352 GCA_013397755.1 Cnemophilus loriae
CTCTATGTCTTTAACAGGATTTTTTTTTTTTTTGCACATAATTGAAATTATGACCATGCCGTTTTTCTCAGAATAATTAAGATGTTCCAAACCAGCATCCATCCTCACTATCATTTAGGCAGCTCTAGTTACTAATTCCTGGAAAAATAGATGGGATTTTTGTTGCAGTCTGGAGACCTACTGCCCAAAGTGCCAGAAGACAAAAAAAAAAAAACAACAAAAAAGTGACAAAATCAATGTCATCATTATGTGAGCCTATTTTTGAATAAAAATAAAAATAAAAATACATGTCAAGTTGAGTCAGAGCTGCCATTGACTCTCCTACCCCTGAAAAAGATTATTTTCCCTCAACTTCCTCCCAGGATTTTTCCACAGCCACTGCCTGAAGTAGAAGGTTATCTGCAGGAAAGTCTTTGAAGCTCAGCTCCTCGGGCGAGACTTCTGCTGTGGGAAGGATATATGCTCTAACTCACATCACCCTTCCTCCTCAGAAGTCTTCCTCTCCTCTCCAGGCCTCCTGGGGAGCTCGTGCTGCTCCTCAGTCTGCACGTTCATCTGGCCATGAATTTCCCTTCAGACTGAGGCAGTTTTCTTGCTAAAATCTCTGAGATTTCAGAATGTCCTTGTTCCATGCTGGATGGAATCCAAAACCTTTGATGTTGTTTCAGCTAATTAAAAGATAGACAGCCTGCCCCAGAGTAACCATCTTTGATAAAAATATAAATTGATCAAAAGAGATTTCTGTCTGGTGAAGGACAGACTATTTCACAGATAGATTTCTGAGATAAGAGACCTAAAATCATACAAGAGAGCAGCACTATTATCATCATTATTACAGAGAAGTAAGACACAATACTTATTTTGTGACTCTCTCTTCATGATAGGATCACCAGACCCCATACCCCTTGGCCACCATGAGTTTTCATCCAAATTCCTCTTTGTCTTCAATTAACTGCGTTAGAAAGAGATTATATCTCCCAAGAGCAATAGCTGTGAGGTCAGGATCCTTGTTAACAGAGTTGAACAAATATCATGAGTTTTTGTGCTGCTGGCCCAGCAGCAGGCTGCCAGAACCAACCCATCTTCAGTGGGATCCCTCCTCTGAGAGGCATTTCACTGCCCCAAGGATACCCATGGAATCTTGTTCATCAGACAGATCATAAAACACAAAGTTAAACCCAGGGAAGCCTAGAGGGAAACTCTAAAGTTTAATAAAAACTCAGAGGGATGAGGCACAAAACCTGAGTGTTTGGATAGCTGGCTCCATAGTAGAGATGAGATGTGGCAGATTTGAGAAAAGCAAACGAAGCCTTGCTGCTATACACATCTACTAACCAGCCACGAGGAAATGGTGTGAATCATGCTTGGGAACTGCCAGATTAGTGTACTCATAGAGCAAAACATAATATTGCACTATTAGCTGCAAAATAGTTACAAATAAAACATTATGAACATGTCTGAGGCAGTTCCCAACAAAGGCAGAGGTAGATAGCTCAATGCTCCTGTATTTTACTAAGGAAACTGTTTAATTGGCTCATTAATGAACAAAGGAATATTGAAAAAGTTTTTTCTATTTAGATGCCAAACTGTGCAGTTTCAGAAATAACAACGGTGGATAAATCGAGTCAATGGGAGACATGAGGAGAATGGCTTTTAAAAAGCCAAGACAGAAATGAAATTTCAAGACGTCATTTCTCCACAAGCACTTGCTCACTGCTGCTCAGCAAGACTGAAGGAGTTGGGAAGAGGAATGTCAGCATCTGAGCATGTCACAAAGCCTTCTCCAAAAGCAAAGTTTGGAAGCTGAGTGCAGCAAAAAACTTTCTGAATCAGGCTCACTCTTCACTTTCCTGTGTCACTGACAGCTGGTTATGGGTTGTGGTTTCCCCCTGATGTCTGGGAAATGCGCAGCAAATATCAGAGTTGTGGGAGGATTGCAGTGCGGATTTGGGATCTGGGAGCCATCCTAATCCCTGCTGGGAGCAGAACTTGGTAAGGTGTCAGCTGGTTCAAATGCATGAAGGAGAAAGAAGTCAAAGCACCAATGAAAGTACGTTCAAGGACACCTCATTTTGCCAGACAGAGAAGGACATTGGCAGTCAATTTCCAAGTTTGCCTTAAAGAAAAAAAAAAGTTCCCTCTTTTTTATCTGAAGAGGCCAACAAAAGTATCAGAGCTAAAAACTACGATTATAGGAAATCACCAAATGTGTCTTTTCTGATTTAGGATGGTAAACTTCGGGGAGATCAGTTTCATCGTAAGTGGGTCTCAAAATATCGTCTCTCATCCAGGTCTTTAATCCAGGCTGGTTGAAACGGGGAGAGTGAAACTTGACTTCTGCAGTGTCCACAGAAATATAAACCAAAGACAGCAGTCCAATATATCATGGTGCAGAGCCTTATTATAGCAAAATTTGTATCCATACAAATCAATTTCTTTCTTTTTGCCTGTCCTGTCTTGCCTCCATCTTCCTCTACCACATGCATTTCTTTAAAAATCTTTTAATCTCAGGTTTTTTTAGACATTTATCAGGGGCTTTGGGAGACAGGACATGTTAATTTCTTTTCCTGCTCTTATGTTAAGGATAAAGGTACAACCACAAATACACTGAGCCATGTTTGCACTGTACTCCGTGCTTACATAATGTAATTATTTTCCAACACAGAACTGCCAATGAGCAGGTAAGAGATCTGGCCACAATTTTTGCTGTGACCCCTACCTAAATATCTGTCTCTGGGCTGGTTATCAGACAATGAAAGATTTGCAAGGGTCTCATCAGCCATGTTACATTTAGGTTTGCCTATCAAACCTAAATCAACCTTTTCAGTCTTGATGCCAATACAATTAAGTTAACCTTAACACACAACAAACAGAAGGCTTACAAAGTCATCAAGGTTTTTATTTTTTTTTAACTTATCAATTTATAAATTAACTAAATCATTTCTCAAACTCCATTTATCCAGTTGTCTGTGGGCAAATCACAGGCTATGTGCATTAATCTGTGCAGACTGACTTTCAATTTCATCACTCCCAGGAGTATGGCCAGGTGTGACACTTTATGCCTGGAACTCTCAATGCCATTATTCCTGTACTCAAAATCACCATGCCAGAACCTTTCATTTTGTCTCTCCATTTTTACCATGAAGTAAAAATATTTTTCAACCTGTCCCGCTTCCAAATATATTTCAGCTATGAAAAACCTTTCATATTAAAGACAAAATAGCCTCTCTTAAAATTAGTGACTCCAATGGCTCACAAAGGAATTCTTCTATGAATGAAAACTACTTGCATAAGGACGTGCAAGATCTGTCCCTTAAACTTTATATGAGAACCTGCCACAAGAAGGTGGAAAAATGAATAGACAAGTCACATTTATTTCTTCTTTTCTGATCCTGTACAGAACTTCCAGACTTTGCCAGCAGGTGATCTTTGTCTCACTCTAAAAAGTACTTTTATAAAAAGGACATACTGACAGTATTTTTCTTATAACTTAGTGATCTTTTTATTAAAGCAGTCAACCATGCTGTTTCATTCTGAAGGACTTCAATTAATATGTTTAAATCCTCAGGATTTTTCAAGTGAAACTTGTGGATTAGGAAGGTACCTTGGACAGAGCCTCAGAAAACTGTATTTCTATTCAAACATATTAAATTCATTATGTACTTCAAGAAGGTTTAGTTTCCACCAAAGAAAAAATATGCAAAAGGAAAAATATGTTTTAAAAGTCCATCAAAACTGATGCATTATCATACTTGACAAGTATTGGCCAATTAAATCTTTTAGGATATTACATTTCCATCTCCAGAAATTGTCTTTATTTTGCAACAGTCACGGTGGTAAATAGAAGCACGGTATGATGATCTTAAGTTTGGTTTAGATGTATTTATATAGTTTGAAATATAAAAGAGCATTACTTATCACTATATATTAACTCGATACATACTCTGGCTGTAGTTCAATAAGAGGAGTGTAAGCACAGAGGAATGGTGGATTCCCTGACTGCAGTAATACACATGGTTTATACACTTAGGATTTGGAAGACTCGGTCAGATTTGAATAGCAGCAACAATGAACACCATGGCAGCTGTTTTGCAGCTGAATTAGAAAGATTTCTGTACCGTTGTGCATAAACAAATCTGATGATTGTTGAGGTTTCTGATACAGCACAGCTGAATCCAGGCTCTCCACTGCTTTACCAAAGAGAGGTACCAAAGGTTCACTACGGTTGTCCTTGCAGACAAGCAGTGATTTTAGTGTCATATTCAATAAGCTGAGGAACCACAAAGTTCTTCTTTTCTTCTTTGGGTTTTGTTGAAGAAGCAAACAAAATAAAAGGCGCCTGATTTGTCACATTTTGCAGTTTGTGAGACACAGCCAAGGTCGCTTGCAATTGTCTGTAATTTCCGTGCAACAGGTGGAGCAAGCTGGGACTCCAAAGCATTTCCCAGACATCAGAATCCATTCTCTAATTTTTTCCCAAGTATAAATTAGAAGATAATTTCATCAGATAACTAAAATAATTTTAAGAGGTCATACATCAAGTCACCTTAGGCAATTTAAGTCAACTGGATGAAATGATACTAAAACAAATTCTTCTAGATAAAAAAGCCAATGGAAATCTCCTTTAGAATGGGAAAATAATCTACATCAAAACAATCAATTAATCCAAATTAAATTAAATTAATCCAGTCAATGGGCTGTTTCTACGTGAAACAAAGCATCAGCTTAAAAGCTGAATACTCAAATTTTTCTTTCCAACGGATGAGGTGGTTTAAAAAGGAGTAAGTGGAATTTCCAGCAGCATGAAAGAGCATCTTGCACTTGTCATTAGTTGTTTTTCCCCTGTATTACCTGTTTCTGCTTTTAAGACTGACTCACAGTTGTCACTTTGCTTCCTTGATGAACAATCTATTAAGAATGTTTTTTCATGTGCAATATAATAAGCATCGCTTTAGTTTGACTCATGCGTTGTCAATGTGCATTTCATTTGCACAACTGTAAGCTCACCGTATATGTTCTCAAAAGGAAAATGGGAAGAAAAAGTAAAAATAAAGTTAGAATTTAACTTTGCTTGAATGTTAGGATGACTTTGAATCAGTAACTGTGAGATCTCTTACCCATTATATTATTTTCTATTGCATTCTAGCATCTAAAATATTCTAGATGTATAGAAACACTTTCTGCTAGGTTAGATGCCACACTGGACTCCTAATGTGGCCTTAGCAGAATAACTATTTCAAACTGGTAAAACATGTCTGAATTAGAAATTCTTTCCCCTAAGGGTGGTAGGGGTGGAGGAGCTGCACTTAAATGGGTCATATTAAACATTCTTCTCTTTATCAGTTTCTACTGATTGGCTCCACAGCAACTGCCTCTGAACTAATTATGAAACTATAAATATTTATAGGATGACCCTAGGAACAAGCTACTGTTACCTCAGTGCTTAACCAACTGCTGAACTTCTTCCACCCCTGAGGGGAAGAGTCCTGCAATTTATCTGCATCGCCTTCTTGATCTACTACCCAGGATTACACAGAGGCCTTCAAGCAAAACATTGCAAAGTTCACACACACACACAACAACAGATGTGTTTTATGCAAAGTTACCAAATGAGGAACTTGCTCCTTCCACCACACGAGTATTGTAGCTACCGAGCCTGTGCAATGCTAACTTTCACTTGCCTTAATCCATCTGTCTCCTAACTTGCACAGCTGACTGATACAGTGCCCTGACTCATTACCCTATAGGATAAATATTTGCCTTTCTCCACACCTCCCTAAGAAAAGCATGTTTGAAAAGTCACAGTTTTAAGGTAATGGGAAACCATCTGTAGAGTCAAACTGGTTTTTGTAAATTATTAGGCCTGGTGAAATAATAAGATACCATAGAATGATCAAATGATAGTCATTTTTCCGTGGAGGCTCTCTGAGGTGTTATAATAGGCACACAGACACTCAGGGTATGTGGCTCTTCGTGGGGTGACAACACTATATTTCACAATGCTCTTGTGTCCTCAAGACAGAGCTACCCTTGTTCAGCTCCATTTACCACTTCCAGACTGACACACAGAGATTTTCTGATTCTCAAAACCTCAGTCACTGCAGACCTTTATGCTTTCATATCCCTAGAAAAGCTTGGGGATTCTTTTATCCCTCCTAACTTTTAAAAAGACTTCACTTTAACTTCTGTCTGCACCAACAGAAAAACAGACGTTTGTGAGCAGGATCAAGGCACAACAGGGAACCACTGTGACCTAACTTCAAGTCACGCTTTTGCAGCAAAGTCTTAGAAGCTTAATGCTGAGAATTTCCATCCTTTTGTGAGCTTGAGTCGCACCAGGAAAATTTAATGTAGCTTTTGACTGAAAAACTATGCAGGTATTCACCTTACACACACATCATACAAAGACTCTGACCCATACCACTAAGGCAGGAGGATCTTTGAATGAGTGAACCCAGAATCAGACCTATATATTATTTGTGGTAGTAAGAAGACTGGCCTATGTCTATGAAATCTAGCTAAAAGAAGACATACTCCAGGCTCTAAATTCCTAGAACACTTAACAGTTATTAAATATTAATAGTATTAGGATAATCAAATTAATGTGATGGAGCTAGCCTCTCAAAAGAGGGAAAAACAACCTTTTGTTGTCCCCTAGTCATGTGGAAAATTACCTATAAAACAGAAGTCTTGCTTTTATCCTGAAAATTTACCCAGATGTAGACTGTTTCAGACTGTTAAGAACTGAAGTTCCAGGAATTCAACTGTCAATGATCACTAAAGAACGAAATTGTCATGTAAAAAGTGGCCAAAATGACATCTCGCCTTCACAGAAAATTATTCTGAAAGACTGTCACTTGAGTCCAAGTCACTATGAAGAGTAACATGAATAATAAATATGTTATGATTTAAGAAAATAATTTCTATCCATTGTTAATTTTGCAGCTATTGTACCTGAGTGGGGATTGACACACGCTTCCAGCCGTTACCCTCCTTTCAGAGAGATGATAATAATAATAATAATAATAGTGATTAGCACCACAGGGGGTGAGCACAGTGCATCCCTTTTCTGCTCTAGAGACTCTCTGGGGAAGGGCCCACTAGGAAAGCAGGCATTGAACTCGTGTAGGAAATTGATCTTTATCTGATTTGGGTTGGAAAGGACCCTGAACCTCATCTCATTCCCCCCCTGCCACAGGCAGGGACACCTCCCACTATCCCAGGGTGCTCCAAGCCCCATCCAGCCCGGCCTTGGACACTTCCAGCGATCCAGGAGCAGCCACAGCTTCTCTGGGCACCCTGTGCCAGGGCCTCCCCACCCTCACAGGGAACAATTTCTAACATCTAATATAAATCTCTTGGTTTTCAGTTTCGAACTGTTCGTCCTTGCCCTATCACTACCTGCCTGTGTAACAGGCCACTCTCTCTCTTTTTTATGACCCCTTTACGTGCTGGAAGTTCTCTGAGGTCTCCCCAGGGCTTTCTTTTCTCCAGGCTGAACAACTCTCTCAGCCATCTTTATAGGAGAGGTGCTCCAGCCCTCTGAGCAGGAGCACCTTCTCAGCCTATAAAAAGACTATACTTCTAACGTACAAAATCAATATATTACCATTTTATTTTATTAATGGAAGTTTATGAGCCTATCATAAAAACTATTATTTAGAAAAAACCTTTTCTGCCAACAAGGGGATCTGTTTGCTTGTGGCAAAATAGATCATGGAGCTCATCCGTGATCATGATCATTCACTACCTGAACATGAGGCTGAGGGATTTAACATATTCATAATACCTAAATCTATGTAATGCTTGATAGAAAAGAAGCATATCCTCAGATATTTAGACCCTGCAGAGTCTGTATCTGGATCAGCATAACAAGTAAAGGTTCATTGAATGAATATGGTATGAAGGGTATATTTGACTTCCATGCATTTGTTATTCTTTTCATTTATAAGAGCTTATTCATAAAGTCATTACTCAATTTTTATTTCTTCATCATGCAAAAGCAAAACTGGAGCTAGTATCACAATCAAAGTGCACTGCATGTAACAGAATAATTATTTCAGTACTAGTACATCATGATGATTGTTTCTCATTTCGTGTTTGATTGAACAGTGGTAGAAGAATAAAATCTGAAACTTGCATTCAGTCTAAAACACAGCACAGCCTGGCTGAAGTGTTTGTGCTTTGACATAAGATCTGCATCCATGCAAAGTATTTCATGTGGTCAAGAAATTTCCATTTTTAAATGGCTGTGGAAAGTGTATATACGAAAGTGTTCTGACTCTATTATAGGAGTAGCATTCTCTGCTTAAACTACAGTCATCCTTGCTTTGCATTCAAATACTCCAAATCTTTGTGTTCCAAGTATTCCCTGTTCCATACAAGCAGCAGCATGAGCTGCTTCAAGGTCAGCCTCTTGGTCACCTTTGTCACCAGGCTAAAATCGGTTTCAGAAAAACTAAAGTAACAGAACAAACTTTAAGGATGAGGCTGCACTGTAGGTGAAGGAAGTGTTTCCTGCATCCACTTTTGTTTCCACGTGAGAAGCAAAAAATCAGGAGTACACTGTGTAGTTTATTTTGTTGCACTTTATCAACGTTTATTTTCATACAAAGGCAACTCAGATATTTGAGTCAGGAAGAACTTGTGGATGATGAAAGCATGAAAGCTATGAAGTAATTTGCAGAGTTCAGCTGCGCCATAGCATAATCAGGGCTTACATGAGTATGGATGACAACTCTTCAACATGAAGTCAGTAAATTCAAACAAATTTATACCCACATGGTAGGGTTAAATAATTTCTATAGACATATTCCCTGAATGACAACTGGGGAATAGAGATTCATTTCCTTCAACTATTATGTCATAAAAAAATCAGAATTCTAAAAGCTGAACACATATCACCTGGCTAATTTATATATTCTATCAATAGGGATATAATTGTTATGTTATTATTTTTTCATTTCAAGTCATTTCCCACACTAACAACCAGCATTATCAGTCAGCTCTTCCTTTTATAACACACACCTATCTATACAAAAATGTGAAGTTGGGGAGAACAATGCATTTAGAACTAACATCGGAAGTTACTTGAATAAAAATTAAGTGGTGGGGGAATAAAGGAACTTCTTAAAGAATGAGATGACAACTTTGGCAAGGCTATCAGGTAACCACAGGTCATTCTATTGCTTCATTAAACAAATTAATATTAGTGCCTAACTAATATTAGCGCCACCAGAATTAGTTTTTAAACATTCAAACCTTTCATAACCCTCACACAACCCAGGCTGCAGGTAGCTCTGCCTGAGGGCTGAAACTCTTTTGTCCTGGGTTCCCACGATGCGTGCCATGCAGAGGGCTTGATGCTTGCTGGCTGAACTCATTCTGTCAGCAGAGCAGTTGGTATTTCACCCTGGAATTCCAACTGTACTTCAAGGACAAGTCACCTGATCAAAGGGTGCCACAAATCTTTACAGCTGATGGCAGATAGGAAATGGTAAAGTATTATTTATGTGAATGACCATTATGAATTTGAGATGCTTTTCTAAGCCATTTCTTCATTACCCATTCACATTTTAAATAACCTCCAATTCCTGGCACTGAAATTATTCTTCAACTGCATAATGTCATAGCTGAATAGTCTGTGAGAACAGCATGAGCTACCATATACACCCAGACGTGTTTGAATCAATTTTTTGGCTGATTGGAGGAAAGAGAGCAATGAGACAGAACAATCAGGGAGGAAAATAAATCCTTTGCTACGGTCTGTTCCGTGGATCCAAAGCCTGTGTCCTTGGGAGAGAACATGACGCTGATCAAGAAAATTATGGTTGATGTGTGTCCTCCAGGTAAACAAGCACGCTGCTTCATTCAGCTGTGCATATCAAACATGCATGTAAATCAGTAAGATTCTTTTATTAAGAGGAAAATCATATGTGAAATATGACTGATTAAAAACCCCACCAGAATCACAGTAAATGAGTTCAAGAAAATGAGCATGACAAGCTAGATGCAATACTGTAAATATAAACTTAGCTGTTAAATATTTTTCTTAGACATTGTTTCTTTACAATCCTGAAATTTGTTTAAATCACTGAGTGTTATGTGAGGAAAATTTCATGAACAGCTGAAAATGACTTTTATACAAACTAAGTAAAACAAAGTAATGGCTTAGAGATCACGACACAAGTTTTTGTGTGCATAGGATCACCAGAGCAGAATTTCCATGCTTCAAAAACAGATCAATAGTTATGAAAGTGTTGAGGGCTTAAGAACTTCTGCCAAGAATGTCATTTACTGAACAATTCAATACAGCAATGAGAAAGACATTTTCTACTCATTTTCTTCCTCTTCTCATTTTCTCTGGTAGACCACTCCAATCAACTAAACTGAAGGAACGGAGTTATTTTTATAGTGGAATGCACAACAATCTTTACCTAAGATAACATATGCACCAGTGTTAAATGGCAATTTAAATTATTCAGTTCTCTTAGAAATAATGTGCTCAAATGCAGGGAAATTATGAAGATAATTTTTCTGAGTTCTGACCCAAATCTTCTGAATGTCACAGCGAGGATTGCCAGCGTTCCTAACGACAGCTGGATCAGACTGGCAGAGGCTAATAAAGAAAATACCCTGCCATACATGCCTGGTTTTAGAGAGAGACCACATCTTTTGTTTGGTAACATCCCAAAGGTACAGCAGTCGGGCAGTGTCCCCTTGCTTATGTTCCTTGTTTTTGCTCTCATCACAGCAAGACTTCACTTCAGAATTTGGCTGAGACCAGGCAGAGTCAAAGCAAAATAGCAACAGCTCCAGAGGAAATTTCTAAATAATCCCACTGGATTATACCTCTGCCACCCTTCTGCAAATTAATAACCACTAGAAATCAGCAGAAGATTTATTTGCACTGACTCTTCAGAATTAAGGATTTAAAAAAATTTAATCTAATCTAATCTAATGCTAATCTGAAGAGACAAATGCCTCCACTGAAAAAACTCAAATTGTATTGCTGTAAGTGGATAGGACTACAATAACCAGTCCCTCAGTTTTCACACCTTTCAGATTAACTCCAGTCTGGAAGAGATATCATAACTCATTCCCATCTCCAAAACCTTGGAAGTGGTAGAGAACCTGTGTATTTTAGCTGAGCTGTTAGGATGTTTGAGAGAATGGGATCACATTGACTAGTATCAACATTAAGAATGTTTCTGATTCAAAACAGAACCAAACTGAAGCTGAACCAAGTTAACACAAACTGACTGAAAAACAATTGCAATAAACCACATCTAACTGAATGAATTGAGCTTTTATTAGACCATCTTTCCTTTGAATTTTTCTGTTTTTAAACATTTCATTTTTCAAACATATTTCAGAAAATTTCAGAAAATATCTGAAATTATCAATACAATTTAGCTATAGAGAAACTCACATAAAACGTGAAAAATTTCAACGGATACAAATATAAAAGAATAATATCTTAGACACTGAGCAGCCAGAGTGAAGAATATGTTCATACATCAAAGTCAAGGGGAAAAAAGCAAGGGGAATGGCTCAGATACTGAAACTATGGAGAAGAATTTATGGGAAAAGGCAGCTCTGTGGAAGAGCTGCAGTTTAGTCTTAAAATCTGCAGGTTGCTAACTATCATATCCAATCCCTGAGCCAGATTTGCACAGCTACAAACAACTGCTGATTAATTTCCATTTCTGAATACATTATAAGCCAGGCAGGTTGAGAAGGGTACCTTTCAAGTTTACCCTACAAATAAGGAACCATGTTTTTGTACCATTCTCACATCTTCCCTTTCATCTTTGTTGTTCCTCATGTTTCTGTAGTTATTTTCATCTTTCTCCCATTATAGCTGTTTAATGCTAATGAGACAACACTTGATCCAACCCTAAGTACATCAATGTGCTTTTTCTGTGTGAATATCAAACGCCTGCACTCACACTACAGAAATACATGGCCCAGGTAACTGTGAAAGGACACTTAATTCTTTGATAGTAGAGGTGACTTACATGTTTGCTATTTGTCACCCCAGAAAAGAACAATGAGAAAGGAGAAAAAAGGTTACAGAGACCAGGAGAAAATTCTTTCTTCTAGAATGACTAAGCCAGCTGGGAAGGAAAGGATATAAATACAGAAGGGAAGAGAATCACTATCAGGGTATAACTACAGGGAATCAGAAGCAAACCAGTGCATGGCTTTATATGTGGCATAACTACCTGCATTTAATTCGGAGTTGTTTGAGGTCAGTGGAAAAAGTCTTGAGGAATTTTCCAGCATTCAGAGAAAGCTGTGATTCTGGAAGGAGCCACAGTGCCACTATTTGCACTTTGCCATGATAGGTTCATGGGAGGTGTGCACATGTTGTGTAGAACACCTGTCAAAAGCTGACAACTGAAGTCGTAGCAGCACATGACAGAGCCTGAGCCAGTTCACAGAGAAAGCAACAATCAAACTCACACTTCCACCGGAGCTGGGGGACTTCTAATGAGACTTTGTTTAGGTCCCTGAATTGCCTCTGTAACTTACAGGGATGAATATTCCTCTGAGCAAGAGTGGAACACCTTGATGTGAAGATGAACTCACAAGATTCACTCGTGGTAAAAGCTCAAAGAGGATTTAAGTCCATGAAATAATCTTGATTCATGGTAGAAGCTCTCGATGACTGACTTCTTAAAGTTTGGTATTCCAATTACAGCTGTATAAAATGCTTATCTCCAGCCTCAGCCAGTTCAAAAGTAGAATTGCTCTCAACTTGACCTGACTTCCTGAATTAGTAGTGGACTGCCTGATATACGTTTAATATCTGCAGACTATTCAATTGCACTGGAGAGGAACAGTCTCGGTTGACTGGCTTATCCCGAAATGTTCTGAACCTGCCATGCATTTAGAGTTCAAGTTAAGGTCATTTGAGAAGCTCACATGCTACTTTGGCCCTCACTTGGTTAACTCAATGTCTGGGCACAGGAAACTGAGCTAAATGATCTGTTTCTCTAGGTGTTTCTCATACTGGTGTACCAAATGATGCTTAAAAAGAAAGTGTAAACATTTTTCATTTGTAATATATTTATATATTGTTATCTGTGAGGTCAAAGCACTAAACTCAGGCCAAATAAATGTGTTTTGTAGAGTTGTGAACAGGGAGGAATGTTCTTTCAGCCTCCAGGATGCAGAGATGTTAAGAAATTGACTGAATCTATTTTCTGAATTGTTTTGGTTTTTTCCCCTTAGAGAGTGATGAAGAGGTCAGGTTTTTAATAGCATGCAAAGGAACAAAAAATATTATCCACAGCAGGCAGAAGAGATGGCCAGAAACACAAACTGGGGCTCGCTGAAAACTCTCTATCAGAAATGCTTCACTTCACTAGTAGGACATTAAGACCAGAAGCCCTGAGGAGGCAATCAGCACCAAACACTCTCTGTAGTGCACAGATATATTCTTATATTCCTCTGGCCCCAAGAACCTCACCTTTCCCCAGCCGTTTGCAGCCATCATTCTGGCTGATACCAAGGACTGCAAGTGCTTCCAGAAGAACACTGTCAAATTTGACTCGTGAATCAGATGGCAGTGAATTAAATGTAAAAATATCACATCACACCAAGGACATTAAATCACAATCAATTAAGTTTGGCTTCCCGTTATTATTTGCTTAATCCTAAAATATGACGTGAAGGCTGAGCACAAATGGATCCTCTGTCATCTCTGCTTCACAAAGCCAAACACTGAATAGCCTCACTCTGCTTTCTGTCAACAGAACTTCCATGATCTAACTTCCAAACTATTTCAAATTTATAGAGTTAATTTAGTTGGAAAAATTCTACCTAGTTCACAGAACGCTATACAGCGTGTAGCTTGGAAAGCTTCCACTTTGAACTACAGACCACCATGCAAATGAGAAAAATGACTAACGTTTTACTCAGATTCTTGTGAAATACTCATCTCCTTGAAATGTCATGCCAAGGGTGAGAAAACAGTGATCACACTTTCCCCCCCATGTCTATTACAAATATCAACTCGATCGTGACTTCTCTGAAATAAACGAAAGCTACCCTCCATAATAACGTGTTCAAGGAGTCCAGCTTGTCAGCACCACTGACATTTTCACGTGTACAGGTCTCCTAGCAGGCCAGAAGAGGGTGTAAGGAGGAAATCATGCAGGCCAGATCACCAGGACAAAAATCCATGAATGTTTTTGTCATCGTTTGCTATCATCTTTGTCACTCCCTGCTCTGAGCTGCCTTGTGAGAGAATCTCCCTCGTTCACCCATCTTTTGGGTCTATCATAACCCCAGGGAGATCTGTCTCATGACATAAGAAATTAAATTTGGCAGTGTATGTTCTTCATGCCTCCCCCAATTTTTCACAGCTCTACTGACTGCTCATTTATTAGATCTTTTGACTGACTTAGAGATTTTCGTTGTGATTTTACTTCTCTTTCAGCATTGAACAAATAAACTTTCACTGGCATCTGCTGGGTGAGGGGGAAGGGAACAAAATATGGTTGCTTTTATTGCCTACACATAAATTTTACTGGTACTAATCAATAAACTTTTTACTTGCAGCACTCAGGAGTACACAGTTTAACAAGTGGCAAAAGAAATGCAGAGAAGTGGCATTTCTGAAGCTGAAGGTAAGATCACATGAAATTGTTTTCTTTGGACTATTTGTGCCTAGCTACCATGTACAGGGGATACAACTCTCAGCCATGAAAGACATGGATAAGTGATTATAATTGAACTGCTTTGTGCTTTTTAAGTCAATCCAGGCACGCAGTTTGCAGTATATAACTGATTGACTTTGTCTCACTGTGTTACTTGCTATCATAAGTTTAGGAAATAATTGCCTTTCCAAAGCAGCCTTCCTGCAGGTGAAAAGACAAGGTAAAGAATGCCAAAAAAAAAAAAAAAAAAAAAAAAAAAAGCGTTTTAAA
>VZTF01007182.1:584368-597589 GCA_013397755.1 Cnemophilus loriae
GAAGAGCTTCTAAATAGCCAAGTTGCAGCTCTTTCATAATTAAACTCCATAACTACAAAATAATCCAACTAAAGCCTAGAGTGAAAATAAACAAAATTTGCAAAAGAGGATGTAGAGTGTAGGTGTGGCACCCATATTCCTTGTTATGATAGCAGAGGCACAGCTTTTGTGATTTTTTTTTTTTTTATCTGTTGAATTTAAATATACATTTCAAAAAGAGAAGCATTTTTAACCTGTTTTATAAATGGAGAAGTGAGATGGTGATATTTTACACTGCAAGTTAAAGAGATCATGGATGAAGGTCACTGGAGCAAATAGGAACTGCAAATGTGTAGCCATTAATCATCGTAACCAGTACAAAATTTCTTTGGAACCTATGAATTTCACCTGTATCTCTGGATAAGATAGGGAAACCTTCCTTTCTTACACCATATTAAAAGCCTGTGCTGGAATGAAGTTGAAGAGAAAATGAATTATGTAGATCTTTAACTGCAATATGGGACATCATAAACTGAGTCCAGTGGAGTTTTCATTATGCTAGAAGAAATAGATAATACCATTATTTCTTTTGCAGCAGTATCAGCAGAACACAGCATGAAATACTCTTCAGAAACCACAAAAAAGACCCCAAAGAATTTATGCTGAGTGCACTAAATGCTATGACAGGCAGCTACTGTGGTACAAACTGACAGAGAGATTATGGCAATTCATTATTTCAGTTGTGAGAGTTGCCTGAAACAGGCTACAGCATTTAGTACCAGTGCAGTAAAGGTGCAGGGAAGTTTGGGGGTACTCATTATTACGTGATCTGGAAAACAGACGACCAGAGTGAGACATTTATCCCTAACAACTTTTTGGGTTTCTACCATAAATGATGCTTTATCCATCACACTCCTAACAGCTTTGACAGCAAAACAGGAGCACAAAACTGAATACCAAAGACAGACTAGAACACAGAAGAAATTTCAAAGGGAAAAATACTACTCTAATGTACCTTTTCTTCCTTTATTAAAACAGCCACGAAAAGTATCATTGCAGTTGCAGACGAGACTTGCGCTGGTAAAAAGGTAAAAACAGTCACCCAGTCAAATCCAGAGTCTGGAATGTGGCTGTAAAACATAGCCCATATTAGAAAATGAAGATTTTTTGCAGTCAAATTTAGGTCATCAGTTCCTCGGGAACAAAGATAAGATCTCTAATTTGATCCCAGAGTAACCTTCTGGTTTGCCATCATTCCATCAGAGAGGAAAAAGACTAATGTGTTCACTTCAGTGAAAGGGGAAGAGGAACATAATTATTCAGTGTTTATTTGGCTGGGCAGCAAACAAAATAAATGTAACTTTGTTATTTTGACACTAACCTCAGCTTACTACTTATGGCCAAACCAAATGCTGTACTTAAAGGGGGAATTTAATTAAGGTCACTCCTCTCCAATTGCAGGCCATATTAGTATCACTGCCATAATGCAGTGTTGAGAGGACACTTAGTTTGCAAAAATCACTGCTTTGCTGTGTTTTGGGATGTGGTATTATTATTATCATTAAATTATGCTGACTTAATTTATTAACAGGTCTATTTTCTGCACATTTAGGTTTTAACACACATAGGACTAAACAGGACTGTGTTAAACTTCAGGACAAATTATTAACACATGTACTCCTGATTATTTATATTTCAGGTGCTGTTTAGACGGCATTTGTCAAACTTCTTTTCATGTTATGTTTAGGACATGGCTCAATTTCAGAGGGTCAGACTCATTTCAGAGTAAGCAGTTTACATTCTCCCGCTGTGAGGGACTGAGAGGTGTAATGGGAGACACAGCTTTGGCTTCTATTATTCATGCTTATTGGTTTTACATTAACATCCAAGATAAATATCAAGATTTAGAAAGCCACTATACCAAGGTTTACAGAGAAGCTGCGCAGAAAGAAATCCATCCTCAAAGTGGAATTTACAGTCTAAATACAGCTTGTATCCTCTTAAGCTTTGCAGTATCTCTACAGTCTCGTAGGCATGAGGAACAAGCAGCAAGACCCACATTAATCTGTTAATTATTTCTTGAAGCAATTATTATCTTTGCTAGACCTCTCTGGACACGGTGGGATTGCTAAGAGTGCATTTAAAAGCACTTTTCTCTCTGTTCCATATTTGAAAGAGTCACTTGGGCCAAGTCATTTCCTATTTTGTTTGATGGACATGAGACCGAAATACTTTTGTACATCACAGTAGCTTAATTCTACCAAACTGCTTTCAAGATGTATTTAAATCACTAAGCATCCTCTACCTAAGCCTAATCCTTCATTTAGCCTTCTGAAAAAACTTTATTCTTGGCAAATAGATATAATTATTTCACCTGCTTTTCTCTGTGAAGACTTAAGTCCACAATTAGCTCACATGAACAGGCACAGATCAGAAGAGCTTTTAAGTGTGGTTTTCTCACACATCTTTAGAATAAAAGTTATCATTTGTTGCCAAGCTTTCCTGTATAATTCTGTGAAGAAACTGATGTGAGTCAGATCCCCTCACTGGGTCACAGCCTATTTGTTTTTCCATCTTTGCTGGCCTGGGGAAAACAGTGCCCAATTGAGAGCACAGTTCAAGAGTTCATGTGCTAGATACTGGTGCTCCAGGAATCTCCTGCAGCACCTCATTCCCTGGCACAGGTTCCTCTCGTTTTCAGAAATGAAACACAGTTTTGGTAGATATTTCTAGTCCAATCCACAGATGGTTACATCAGTGCCATCAGAACCAACCACGATGAGTCTTTACCTTGTAAAGAGTATTTGCTCACTAGTAAACCATGAATTAGAGCAGAGGTTCAATTTAAAATAAACCCTCTTTATTATTAGGAGTATTTTATTTATACAGCATCCTACAGGGATCTCTGAGATTGGGCAGCTGCTCTACTTGGTCTACTCTTGTATGGCTGTTATTGCACAGCTCTTTTCATGTCTGGTGCTCTGGTTCAACACAGAAATGTGTGTGGTCACTTATCCAGGTCATTCCATTATCAAAAAGAATAAAAGTTGGCCATCTAAAGTTTCTCTTTTGTCTGAATTACTGCTTTCATGCGCTATAAAGCCTACCACCCCTTCAGAAACTTCTTCCTCTTGCATTTTTCTTGCAGAATTTCAGAAACAGCTTGCCAAGATTACACAAGCTGCCATGAAGTTCACAATATGAAAATAAAGTGATTTTTTTCTTTGATTGATGGCCAAAGTGCTCTCCCAAGATGTGACTAATGCAGCTACAGAGCAGTGGGGGAAGGCCATTAAGGCTTGTATTGATTTCCTCTGAATTCTGGATAATATATCAACAATCTTTGCTACTTCTACTTGAAATTTTTAATTTAAATAACCGGAACCAAGCAGTCAATCACTGGCTTCCCTTAGAGCTGAGGCCATTTTGCATTGATATTTCAGATGGACTAGAAACCATAAAGCTGCTTTGTGTTATGCACGCTATTAATAACATTTAGACCGTGATGATATCGCAAATGTAAACAAGGAAATGATACACTACATGGAAGGCTTTTGGATGGTTCTGCTGCTGCCTGACAGCTTTGGGCAACGCAATATCAGAAGGACAGAGAGCTGTTTGAAAGCCCGCATTTTGCTCCTCCAGATGAGGAGCAGCTGGGGTCACTTGGCTTCTTCAGCTGAAGAAGAGACAGAGAGGGGTCTGCAGCTTCCTCAGGACGGGAAGAGGAGGCGCAGACACTGATCCCTTCTCTGTGGTGACCTGTGACAGGACCCGAGGGAATGGCTGAAGTTGTGCCAGGGGAGGTTTAGGTTGCATATTAAGGACAGGTTCTTCACCCAGAGGGTGGTCGGGCACTGGAACAGGCTCCTCGGCACAAGGTGTGATTTTGGGGGCTGTCTTGTGCAGGGCCAGGGGCTGGACTTCGATGATCCCTGTGCATCCTTTCCAGTTCAGGATATTCTATGATTCTAGATCAAGAAAACAGGTACCAAAAAATGCGATTCGTCTGCAAGAATGAATATATTGTGGGGCCAATTTCCCATAAATTTTATGAAAGTTGAATTTCACTCTGCTGAGTATTGCACTCTCTTTTGAATGCTACAACTTCCACATGAAGACCAAAAAAGAAAAGCAATATTGTACCCATTTATAAGAGTGTCTTCGGGACACAGAATTTCTAAAACTAAATCTGCTACTTATTTCTCTGTGTCATTATCAAAGTCGACATGTTGTCCCTGCTGTACCAGAAGAGAAAATGAAAATACATCTCTTGAAATAATAAAATTGAACAAATCTATTTGTTATTCAAAAATGGTATGAGGATGTGCACGTCCTTGACATTTCTTTTGGTGTGATAATCTGCCATTTGCAAGATATTATATTCAGTCACACATAATGCTCATGCCGAAGGATGGGTGCTCTTATTAACCTCAAAGTACTTACAAATTATAGCTGTTTTCTTCATTAGCTCGTTCAAATCCACTTGAAAAGGCTGCTGAAGGATGTCCTACAGAAAAACAACCAGCATCCTTTGAGGCACTGATGGTTTCTTTCCTGTAACACTCTCCTCTCCTGATTTGCATTGAATGCATCCTAACACTCCTGACTTACTTGTCTCCTTCCTAGTGAGTCAACTACTAATTAATCAAATGCTGATTTTAATTGGAAACATTTTCTCATTAATTTGAAAGATGATTGAAAGAGTCTTAACTCGAGCATCACCTTCTGTTCTTTCAAAAAAGACTGTGTGACAAAACTCCTGTTTCAAAAGAAGAATCATATCAAGCTCACAGATCTGCTCGTGTAGAAAAAAAACCCAAACATAAAAACTCCAAAAGCAGCATTTTTGTAATACTTCACCAAATCAACAAAAATGCAATAAAACTGCAACTTGAAGAGCATTCAAAGTTAAGAATTGCTTGCCAACTGTAATTCACTGAGTTTTGCTGGCTTTCTCACAAGTCTGACACAAGCATACGCTCACTGACAAGGTTTGCAAACATGCAAAGCACAGAATAACCTCGGGGTCACTGCACTGTGCTACTAGGTGCATAAAAAAACTGCGTGGTGAAGTGGATTAGTCTGACACTCATGGAATGCATAGTCTTTGTTTCATTTTCAAGCAGAAGTTGAAGAAAATTTGTTTTCCAAGTCCCCAAACTCTAATCTAGGTAAGGGCTTTTGCAAACACAGAGCTGGAGCTGATTGTTGTTGCACACCAAGCATCAGCAGGGCATTTAAGGACTGGCAGTGAAAATTACAGTAATTCCCCCTGCCTGCAAAGAAAAGGCATTAAAAACAATCTGTAGCAAATAAAATGTCAGGTTTCCTTGTAATAAACAGGCAAAATCAAAAATCCCAGCTGAAAGTTCACTCAACTTCCAAAAATATTGAACTCACAGAGGCCAAAAGATAAGATCCATACTTAACTATTAAGATCATTCAAGTAATTATTAAAATCAGGCCTATTAGTTTAGACATGAAACAGCCATCATCTCTTTCCTTTTCTCCCCTTCCTGCAGTACCAGACAAAACACACCAGATCTCAAGCTTGCAGAACATAATCCCACATTTCGAAATTATTTACAAAACACCTGCAAATGTTGAGTGGAGCAGGCTTCCTCTGACCTTCCTTCAGATTTACATCATCTAAGCTTTAGGGCCTACATGTGTGGAACTTCAATACCTAAATTATTAGCAGTGTAATCCACACAGATGTTGAATAAAAACTCTCTAAACAGCTACTCTTAAAAAAAAAAAAAACCACTCCAGACTGAAAACACATTAAAAGGACTCCCTTACTGCAAATTTTCTATGCTCTCCTGAAGCTTTCTGAGCCTATGCAAATCATCTACATAACTGAACAAACTAATTGACGTTCTGATATATGAAGATATGCTTTTTGCTGGAACAGATGTTAAGAGCTTTGTTTCATAATTTGTCAACTTTACTAAATGTCACCAAGTTTGTCTTAAAAACGAGGGGGGTTTTTTTGTGCTCCAGAGTCTATTCCCTGAGAAAAACCTATTTGTTGAATTTGTCCCAGTTTTTAAAGCCTATCTCCCTCTCTAACTGAAAAATTAAAATATCTGGAAAAATAGCCACGGTCAGACTACAATAAATGCAACAAGGTGGTGTTTTGGGTTTCGTATTTTCCTCCTCCAATAGTCATAAGTCAAGATTTGTTCCAGCACTGGAAATACTCAGGCACAGTAGAGCAATGACATCATTTTGAGAGCAGACTAGGCCCTAGGGATTTAAATAGAAAACTACCAAAGCTTTCAGTAACGTAATTACAGATTTATATTCAAATTAGGTCTTTTGAACTACATCATTCTTCTGATTGCTGGATTCAAGGTAAAGGACATTAAAAAAAATAATCTTTGTTATTCTCCCTTTATAGCTGATTGTTTTCTAGAGAAACACACTGACTGCAGCATAAAGCCAAATTTCTTTATTAAAATGGGAAATGCTATTCTTTCCTAAATTTCCCTGAACAACAAAGAAGGTTTCAGAAGAAATACCTGATCATGAATTGGATTTCCAATCATTAAATAAGCAAATTGATGAAAAAGAGAACTGAAGAGGAATACTGTACTGCATTGCAGTTTTCTTTCCCTTTCCTAAAACTGATGATTACTCAGTGGTCATAAAATAGCATCCACAGACAAAAAGGCACCAATTCTGTATAATGCATTTATTGAAATAATAAAATTATTTGAACGAAAAGCTATATTGTTATTAAAATGAGACAATACACGGTCCTAATAGCTTCATAACTTTGTGCCGTACTTTGCCAAGCCTAAAACAGAACAGGCACCCATTCCACAGCCTAAGTTCAAGTAACGAAACGTGATGAAATTCAAAATAAAAGATAGGTGAAAATATAAAAATCTAGGAAAAAAATAATAACATG
Organism: Cnemophilus loriae; assembly: GCA_013397755.1. Classification (NCBI taxonomy): domain Eukaryota; kingdom Metazoa; phylum Chordata; class Aves; order Passeriformes; family Corvidae; genus Cnemophilus; species Cnemophilus loriae. Next base: position 591,267 of record VZTF01007182.1, read on the forward strand.
AATGAGTGAAATCACAATCGATCAACATTCATATAAAAGCCTCCCAGCACAGCAAACGAGGCTGTGATATTTGCCTTCATAAACCGCAAGTAGGTTTTTTTGTTGTTTGCTTCACTTTAAAATATGTTTTCCTGACTGAATAGAAAAGACAGGAGCGAGCAGGACATGCCGAGCAGGACATGCCGAGCAGGCAGAGCTGTGCCCTGCCACCAAAAAAGGTTATCCTCTCCATGGCGTGCACAGCGAATCCTTTCCACACAATGAGGTTTGTCCCCCAGGTGAGGCTGCCAAGCTATGCCCACGACACGAGAAGGGCACGGCAAACACCACGGGCAAAGGAGAAGCCATCCAGGTCCCTTTCAATTGCCATGTGATTGCAGAGGTATAAGAAAAAGAAAATTAATGAGTTTTCACCTGAACTCCGACACTTTCTTCCACAAAATATGGTTTTTTTCAGAAGTTATGCCAATGTGTATCACAGCAGTGCTTCCTAGAGAAGCACGTTCTTCCACTGCAGCTGGATGTCATTGCCTTTGAGGTGGTAAAGCCTTACAGGGCACAGGTGAAGGATCTGCCTCAGATCTGAACGTAGGAGGATGAACCAGACTTTGCCACTGACCTTTTCTTGCCAAAAATTTATAGATGAAGACCAATAAAATGAATATTTTAACGGACTCAATTTTTTTTAAGGAATGTCAAAGTGTTCTGTTGAAAGGACCCAATTCCTATCAACAAAAAGATGCCCAATCAGTTAGAATTTAATTTTTTTTCCTACAAATGCCAGTATCCTCACTGCTCACAAACCAATTTAAAAAAAAAAACCACCAAAAAACCACAAAAACTCCATAGGTGTTAGAATTTTCTTTTATTTTCAGAAGTTGTGATAGAACAAAATAGATTCATTAACATTCATATTTTCCTTAACTAAAGTGATAATGGACCATCTAGCTTGTCAATCTGGTGTGCAACGATATTTTTCAACTGACTACCACAAATTAATTTATGCTAAGAATGGAGCTCAATGCACCTCGTCATTATAGTCTGTGCCATGCAATTCAAAGATAAATACACACATTTTTATCTCTGAGTAGGATAAACCTGGAATAAGCCTCCTGAAATTAATTGGGGTTACTGCAGTCTTACTCTGATGTCACTCAGGTCTGTGTGTGGTCTAGAATTAATACAGAATATTTGCACAGTGGTAAATGGGTTCTACTGCAGAAAGGGATTCAGATGTTTGTGAACAGCATGAAAGTTCCTCACCTAAGAAAGAGATTAAGCAATCACCACCTACGGAGCGAGGCCATCATTTGGCTGTGTGCATAATTTTAATTGTCCCTGCAGAGGAGTCACTGTTGGCTGAGTGCTGGTCTCCACAGTTTCCATTATGCTCCAGAATAATAAGACTGGCTTTGAATCAGCATTTCAGACCTCCTAGAAGAGTCATAACTGGAAGTTCTAGACTTTGAACTTATGAAAACAAAAAACTCAGTTATCCCTGTCCTACACATTAGCACACAGAGGGCTGCATTCTTCACTTTTACAGCACCAACAATGAAAGCTTTCAAATGCACAGGCTTAAAACCGGTTCACCAAATCTTGTCTATACTTCAGGCTATATCTGAAGAGAAAATAGGTGCTCTGTTTGATGAAAAAAAAGAAAAAACAATGTAACTTAGTCTGAATTAAAATAAACCAGAACAACTAATTAGATATAAGGAAAGAGAGATAATAACACAGTATGTACATTCTGTGTAAATGTCAGAATAACTCTTTGTCTCTTCCTGTTCTATTTAGCTGACTACTATGAAAAACTCAGTAGCCCTGGCAGGAGGAGTCTCTTATTGTAATTCAGGAGTGTGTGACTTTATGCAGAGTCTGCTCAGCAATACGTGTGATACACCAGAGGAGCACATAAGGAACAAGCAGCTGGGACCAGTACAGGTTCCATTGATGCTGATGGTTCCCTTTTCATGTGGCTGACAATTTTAATAAAAAAGATTAAATCCCAAAGTGGGTTTAACTTTAACATTCAATATAACTGACACTGCAGGAAGCACAATATGCAGTTAGAAGGAAAATTAACTGTGTTCTATATAGCATATCCATCATGCATGAGCAGTGTAACAACTTGGGGTAATCACCACTGCTTTTTTCATTTAGCTAAAAATAAATGTTGAAACAGAACTTAATCAACTATACTCTAAAATAAAAAAAATTCTTTCCATCTTAACTCATACTAACATCATCTAACTATCAAGATGCTCGTGGGCAAGTCTCCCCACTAAAGGATGAAAGTAGAAGACTGCTGCTTCTCCAAATGACCAAGTCATTATAGGAAGGGCTCTTTTCGACAGATTCCCTGTCTGTGCAAGGTTTCCTGATGGAGGTTAGCAGATAATTTCTGTCTGCTCCAGTCTTAACCCACTGGCCATGTGAGCTGACACTACCCCTAGCCGGAACTTCTTACCTCCAGAAGCCGGGGCAGAATTGCTCACATGAGGCACATTTTCACCTAATCAACCCCACCAGCTGCAGCACTCAGTGCTGGCCCACACAAAGGGGTGCTCCTGGTGTGCCACATCCATCCCCCAGCTGAAGGGACACAAGGAATTACCCACACGGCTCAGCACACCACCAGGAAGAGACAGCAGGGGAAACGTTCGCGTTTCTAAATGTGTCAGTTATTGTGCTTCAGTTTCCAATCTAATATTATATCTTCTGGCGTTCACTTTCCCGTTCTTGGACAACGGAAAAATATATTTTTTCAGTCAATTAGCAAACTAATATATTGAAATGCTTTGCTTGCACATAACAAAAAACTAACTAGAAACAACATGCACATTTCAAAAGCCTCAACAATTACAACCTAGAGACAGCACCACTGCGTGCTGCAGTAACCTGACAGTTCCTTGGACGGAAGATTCATTGATTAAATGAATGTTTGATGTATAAAGGAAGAGTTCACCCCAAGATCTGATAAAAACAGCTTAAGACTTTCAAGTGAACTAAGATTAGAATTACAGGTTACCCTGGTTACAGCTGCTGGTGAATTTCAAAAGCAGTTTGAATTAGCCTGAATCATTCATTTCATGCCTTAGCTAACATATGAAAGAAAAAACCTGACAATGAATTATCACTCGGGAAGGCAATTCTGATCTGAACTGCTGTTACTAAATGTAAACAAATTTTTAATTAGTTTTTTTCAATGACTTCAGGTTGTCCTATTGTTGATAGTACCTCAATTGTTATTTGCAAATAAGCAGAGGCTTTGCTAAATAAGTTATAGAAGACTTTGTAATTAATTTTGATGTGATCTACTCCTCTTGATAAATCCACTGGGAAATTAACTCAGCTGGATACTACCACAATTATTTGTATTAAACTCTCTCTAATCTTCTACAGATAAATTTACTGTGATAAAATATATGGACTAGGAAAAATTCACAAAGCTGTAGTTCAACTAACCATTAAAAACAATGAAATATCATGAAACCTACTGAAAAAAACTAAGTAATAATACTTAAGTAATTGTCAAGGAATGTAGCAATTGCGCAGTTAAAAGAGATCAAACAGAGGGGAACGGTCATTTTCCCAGCACACAGAGCAAAGATTATCCCTCTTTTCAAATATGCTAAATATTTATCCAAATAATAAATGTGGTTTTTTCTAGAGCTAACTCATCTTCAGTGATACTGTTTTATGGGAGAGGTCCTGACAGAGAGATATAATGCTGGGGAAAAAATTAAGCAAGACATTTAAATAGCCTAGAAGAATTGCATAGGGAAGTTTACCTAACGTCAGTCTTCTGTGTGCCCTGAGCTTAAACCACTCTGAGGATGAAGCTCTCTGAGCTTCACAATCTATTCTGGCCATTATTCACGAGCTAACGTTATAAATTACCGTCCTTGGCAAAAAGGCAAAAAATGAAACGAAACACAGTGTTCTTTCTATGTGGAAGCCCCATAATGAAAGCAATCTGAAGATCAATCACTGACAATCCTAGCTCCTACTAAAAGCCAGCAATTTTATGAATAACCATTTTTTCTCAGCCAAGACCTAACAAGGCAACCAGCTCCTATCCTGCAGTCTTGCAAATATCTGTTATCAATAACAATTTCACCTACTGTTTATATCATCCTGCAATAAGGAGAGAAACAATCATGGGTTCACCGACAATCGCGGCCAGATTTGGATGCATTTGAATTTTCCCCTAGTTGTCAATAACTCATTAAACGTAACAGCTTCACAACCAAGATGTAGAAATGAAATATATAAATTAAAGCATTTTAATATTCAAGCAAGTATTAAAAGTCTAAGAGTTTTCTAAATGCCAGATTAACAACAAAGGTCAACGATTATGAGTCCAGTTCTGAAAGTGACACAGCAGGTTTAACATCCGTGTGCCAGAACACAATGCTGAAGATCCTTGAGAGTTCCATGAGAACACAGGACTCGTAACTCAGTAAGCTTTTCACTTGTGCCTGTGGCTCCTTTTAAAGATATTTGATATTTTCTTATGCTTCTTCAAGTCCATATTTCCCACTCTCCTAGATATCCTACAGTCAAAAACGACAATGAATTTACTGTACACCCTTTTTGTTGAAGCAGAGAAAATATTAATTCAGTGTAAGGTTCTGACTTCATGAAACTAAGGTTAAATGGCCTAAGTTTGTAAGACAGTTTCTAGAATAGGGCACATCTTGAGTCTGTTTCCAGCTTCAAGAATTATCACATATTTCAATAACCATTATGACTCCAATGACTCCTTATGATAACACAGTTTGTTCTCATACAAACACTTTCATTTCAACAACCCTTTCCTCCCTCTGCTCAGTCTTCTCTTTGTAGAGATTTCTGGATTGTAGTCGTAGGATTTGCTCTCCACCTTTATCCCTCCTTTAGTCCTTCCTGCCTTCAGTATATTTACACAAAACCCCTTCTTTTCACCTCTATCCTGGTAATTAGATTTTAGAACTTCCTGTTAAGGGAACTTCCCAGTCTGACCATTCATGAGACTGGCAGCCACACTCACACCACCCCAGACTGTCACTGCTGGGACAGGAGCCCCTTTGCTCCAGGGCAGCTCCAGTGACTCACTGGGTCCCCGTGTGTCTCCCCCACACCTCGCACTCACAGTCACATCAGTTATCCTCAACAGATCCACCCCAGATTTCCCATAGCTGAGTCTCAGATGTCTCATTCCATAAAACAATTTATTCCTGGGGCAGTAACACAGAAACAGCCCAAGTTGCTGTCCCCAAGGAGGGACCCTGAACAAAGGAGACCCTGGGCTTTTATCCCCTCACAGTTCAAGCACGAGAAAGTGTGAGGTTCTCAGCTCCTGCCGTGGCCCTGAGTGTCTTCACCTGGCTGAGCCACGGGTGCCCTTTGTTATCCAAAGGGTGAGCAACTCACAGCCTCTTGTCTCACCTGCAGCTGCTCCCCAGCCACCTGCACTGAATGGATTCCTCAGCACTGCCCTCTGTCGGACCCCACAAAGATCCATTCTTCCCTCTCAGATGGGGTGGATGAAAACTATCGATGTAGTTTTACTACAAACAAACAAACAAACAGAAACAGAGTCAACAGAGCAGCCTGTACTTTCCGACAGCAATCTAACTACTCAGTAACCTAAAGTTTTGTGGCAAAATGTCCTCTAGTAAATGGAAAACTCATTCTAAGTGGTAAATCAGCAAAGAGACACTCAACCAGTACCCTCGCACAAGTGTGACAGACCCGTTTGCACCTGATATGCACTTTGCAGTTCAAAGATAACACTTTATGCTCAGCCAGGGTTGTGAGACATTATCTTCTTCCCACTGTAAATGCAATTGGGAAACAGCTAATGGGCATATCAGGGAGCAGCAGAAACAGTTGTTCCACAAGGGCAGACAGACCAGGAGCTGAGGTTGACCAAGCAGCAATCTTACCTGTCAGGGTGCAGTGCCACAGCATCTGGGCAGAGCTGGGCTGTGGGTAGCGACATGCTCTGGTGGCCATCCAGTGATCATCTGACAAGACACAGTAACAAACCAAGTCCAAGGTAAATTCTGAAATCCCATTTGGCAAGTCGGGACAGAAGGAAACGGGGCTAACTACTACGCAGCTCAGGGAAGGAGTAGGAACCACAGCTACAGCTCCTGAAGAGGGGAAAAGCAGAGGGGGTGTGGGTGATGATCCCAGGTGAGGCTGCTGCGGGCAGTCAAGGCTCGTTAATGTGCTCAGGGCCCTGTAAAAACGCTCTGCTGCAGAGAGCAGTGTCCTGCACCTGCAAACAGTGTCAGCTCCATCTCAGCAGGAACCATCAGGAGGGGATGAGG
>VZTF01007183.1:0-18236 GCA_013397755.1 Cnemophilus loriae
AACCTGTCAACCCACGACAATTGCCATAAAACAGAGCTAGTTAATATTTCGTGAAGCATTTACAAGACTATGTTTGAAATGTTAGCATAGGTTTCTTCACCTACCTGAGTCTTCACACTACCAGCTGATTCTAACTATGATTGAAGAATTGTGAGTTTACTCTGTTAACTGTACTGCTCTGTGACTGCTAATATCTGACATGTACAAAAGTACTCAGATATAAAACTGTGACAGATTTATTTTGTTTCTGTTACTTCTGGCCTATAATTTTTTACAATAAAGATGGAGAGACAGTGTTACTTGCATCCAATCTGACACCCAAGGTATCTTCAGATCAAAGCTGTCTTGGATACCAGGTGTTTAATTTGCCTGCACAAAACAATAAAAGGACTAATTTTGACACACCATGCTAATTTTTCACATTGTTTATTCAATCTTGGTACTAATAGTGACTTTTAAATAACTTCAGGTCTCAGCTTGCACAACCTAATATCTGAGGCTTCAACTCTATTTAGGACAGAAGTTAGAACCTCAGTACACTGTGTATAAACTCTGTTCAGGTAACCATGAACTCAAAACTATTTATGATTTGTACAGGTGCTGAGCAGGTATGTCCAAAAATCCAATTTGTAACCCCCTGTTCTGCTTAATTATTGCATAATCTTCCTAACAAACCTATGCAAGGTCTCACTGCCAACTGCCAGTTTGTTATTTATATCCCCTCATTTAAAAGTCACCCAAACCTTTGACCCACGGGGCCTAGAAAAATGGAGGAGAGTCTGAGTAACCTCAAGGGAACTTAACTTACACGGGCTTACACATCACCTGCGCGTTTGGCAGTGTCTCCTAGCATGATGTCAGAAAATGAGCCACAAAGAATTCATGCCACTGTTTTGATGTCACAGGGCATTTACCAGGTGTTATTTTTAATAATGTGTCCAAAACAACCAAACGGCATGAAGAATCCAGGACGTTCTCCTACCAATGGGTCTTTAAACATTCTTAGAGTACTGCTCATTTCTGAAAAGCGGTGATATAAAAATGACACCTCTTATTCTGCACATCTGTTCCTTATTTATAATGAGTTGGTGTCATATCTGCCGCCTGCAGAAACAAAATTTAAACCTTAAAGTGTTTTCTTCTGTTGGTCTTGCAGAGCATGTACTACAGAGAAGAAGCTGGATCACCCTTCTTTGCCACATTTCTAACTATATGCAAGTTTATCCATCTGCATATGTCACCAAATACACAATCCCAGAATAAGGTAAAGCACTGATGTGATTGAGGTCCTAATTTTACAACCAAAACTGGAAGTTTATTTCTGATGAAGTATGAGGCTAAAACTATAACCTAGCTTGAGAACCACACATAGTGTTGTACGTAACAGTGGAAAACACCATACAGGAAATACAGTTTTAAGGGGATAATTCATAATCATACATTCAAGAATTACTTTTTCTTAAACCTGATTGATGTGTGAGAGGAACAATCTTATATTTCAGAAGAGCTGCATGCATCTGAAGGTATTCTGCCCATAAAATAAATCAATGCTAGGTGTAGCTTTCAAAATGAAAACAACTAATTGGTCTTGTCCACCTTTTGCTTTTCTCATTCTTTTTGTATTACATCAAAGAGCTTATTACAGAAACAAGCAGCTTTTCTTCATGCCAGACAAGTCTCTGGAATGTGTTTTCATCAATTACACAAAAATAGACACAAAATTTGCAGTTTAGTCTAATTAGTTCATGTTCTGTTACAGGCCTAGTAATTATTAGCTAGTTTTCTGATTGATATTTCCAAGATCATTTTAATAATCATTATACAGAGCTTTTAAGGTAGTGTTTAATAATATGAATCTATCATAGACAATGTATTCCTACTGGTATTTAGGCTTGTTGCCAACTTGCGTCCCCTCTACAATGCTGGCTTTGCACCAACAGAAAAGAAAAAAAAAGAAGTTGATGTTTCAAAACCAGAATTGTAAATAATACCCAGCATTATATGCAAAAGGAATTGAAAGAGAATTTGTAGTAACTTGTGAGTTTTGAAATTCAAGGATTTCAAGTACCTGCAGGTGATTTTTGATATTCTCTATACTTCATCTTTTTAATAATACATTTTGAATATATAGTCCACAGTCAGATAAAAATTCTCTTAGCATAATATTTGTACTTTAAACTGTGCCTAGCTCAAGAAAAATCCTGAATAAAGACTTACAGCGAGATAAAAACTTAGTTTTAACAATGTCAATGCTCTTCGGGCTTTGGAGAATATTCTGGACTACTATTCTTGCTTCCTAAACTTTAACCCACCTTTGCTCAAACAGAGATTGGTAAAATAGAAGCCATTACTGAAGAGCAAGTGTTTTAAATGAAATTAAATCAGCTCGGACTAACACCTGTGGGCACGGACGAGCGCTCCAGCTCGGTGCCCTTTGTTTGCCAGCATCGGCGGCACGCAAGGCAGAGACACCTGGTGGCAGATGGACATGCTGCAAAGGGCCTTGGACACCCACCCTCCACAATCCCCCGGAGCCCCCGCTGCCACGTGCCCTTCACCTGCCTGCACTCGGAGCCCACCAGCTTTGTGCTGCACTCCAGCAGTCAGTGCTTTCCCCTGGGTCCCCATCAGTACAGTTGGTTGTGGCCATCCCCTGCCTCCTGCAAAGCACCTTGTCTAGAAAATGAGTGAAGCCTCTCTCCAAACTGGCACCCAGGAGGATCGATTTGAAGGCAACACAATTTACTCCACACTCACACGTCTTCAACTAGCAAAAGCTTCTCTCTTAAAACATGTCGGGATAGCAGGTTGTTCATAACAAATCTCCATGGACTACTCCATCTTTGGAGCAGGTGGCTACAAAGTAAGCCAAAGGCATTGGGCAAAAAACGTTCCCAGGGGAAGGAACGAAGAAGCCAGATTTAAAGGAAAATTATGTAATGTCTCTCTCTCTCTGAGTAGACCACTGCACCAACTCTGGTCCATCATACTGTAATGACTGTTCAGTCAATAAAATCGTACTTGACAGAAATGTAAACACCAAAATATTTGGCGAGGCAAAATGGTATTTTTTCATTTACAGAATGGTAAGTTTATTTTGTTTTAAAATAAAATAAAATATGTTTATTCAAAATAAAATACAAATATTTACTTTTAACTCTATATCCAAGGTAGAGAATCTTAATGCAATTCCATATTCCACTGCACACAAAATTTACAGGGGTCTGCTTGATTGCACACAGATCTTTTCTTTGGACAAATCCATCTAAATGGATCATCAGTGCTAGCAGTCAGAGCAGTGCAGGATGAGGAGCTACCACAAACCCAATAATATTGAAAATTTGAGGGCTCTGCCTACATTATAGCATGTCTTTAGTAAAGTATAGGGTCATCTTTCTTTGAAGCTTAACAAGACAAGAAAAAATCCAAATGATCCAGTTTCTTCCATCAAACTGATTGTTTCATCACGGGCATTGTAAAACTATTTGAGTTTTCCTAGTTCTCTGCATACATTTAACTGATTGTAAAAACAATTATCTTCTGTGAAACTAAATAAGAGACCTTTACTATGAAGGATTGCACGTCATGACAGTCAGAATATTAATGGTTCTTCTTTTTCCAAATTCAGACTTGTAATAACTCTGCTTTACATAGTATCAAGTTGAGGATAGCAAAGCTGAGATTTACTTTGGGAAGGTGCACTAAAGCATGACTGACCTACCCTTCCTAAAATCACCATGACAATGCAAGCAAAGGCTTTCCCAGCATCTTCCCTCAGGTTCTGGGCAGACTAGACCCAGAACTGTGGGAAACATATTTTACAGAATTGTCCTGCAGCAGAGCATGAAACACTAGTGCTTTCAAACAGTAGTGGCTGGATCCCAGGCAATGCCTGGGAAAGGATTTGATGAAACAAGGTTTCATCAGGTGGTGCTCACCACTTTGATGAGTGCTGAACATGGAATTCTCCAAGGCTCCAGGACAGAATCATGCCTGACGGAACCAGTGGGCGCAGTATGCCCACAGCCTTTCACAGCAGCCTATTAGCTGCAAATACTGACTGGGTAAAAATAAAAGTCTACGAACACAGACATTTCACAGGACAGAGGAAATCAGTTTTTAAAAATAAAGTGTACAGCTGGGAATTTTCAGAATATTTAGACTCAGAATATGTTTGTAAAGTATATAATCATATTTTACAATTGCTTCTTGCTGCTTCAGGGATGTTTCTTAATTTACCAGTGAATCACTGCCAAAGATTCCCTTCTGCTGAGTGCCTTACAAGCCTCTTCATTTCTGTGTTGAGCTCAAGCATACATGCTTTCCTAGAAGACAGCTTAAAAGACCAAAGACATTTTGTGCCTAAAAATCTCCATTTACTGTACATCTGAGAGTTAGTTTAGGCTCACATATATAGCATTATGATATTGCAGGACTAGATTTTTGACTTTCCAAAATGTTATGCATCAGCCCCTCTTCAGTGTCTGGAATTCATCATATTTTAGGGGATTTAATAGTTGGAAAACCAGGTTGATAGATGGACGTGTATGGGGGAACAAGATGGTTTGGTTCTTTCTGTATGAACATCTATAATAGAATACAGGAGAAAGTGAGTTTAGAGTCATGTCAGTTCTATGACACCGCGAGTCCTTCTTATTCAGAAAACTCTTAGTGAAATGGGTCAGATTTATTTTTTTTTCTTTTTTCTGTAATAAAATAGATCTGTTCTCTGGCTCTCCCAGGCTTTCTTGTACATGTTCCTTCCTACGATTACAAGTATCTTTTTTAAGGGAATGGTCCTCAGTCTTTTGGTGTCCATGGCTTTGCATGGTTTTCTTCTTATTTTCTGTTGAAACAGTAGTACAGACCAGTTCACTGAGAATGAGTTTGAATGTTATAACTTAGTATATGTCTATTACATACAAGCAAGGCATAGTGTCTAATAAAACATGGACAAAGTTGTCTCCATCCTGCTACAAGACTGATGGATATGGAGATCTTTCCCCTGAGTGTCTATACCTTCAGTTGTCTCCTAAACAAACAACAGCAGAACAACCTCTTCTAATACCTTGAATCACTAATATAAGCCAGCCTTCGTCGCACATTTCAATTTCCCCTCAATCTTCTAGTTTTGTTCTCAAACCATGGCCATATCCAGGTGTGAGCCTTGTTTTAAGGATTGCTTAATTCAGTTTGAATGAGATCAGCACAATGAAAATTGCTTCAGGCTTAGAAACATTTTTGTTAATCACACAAGTTGTAAGTTCTCATCATAGCTATATGCACATCATTAATTGTGGGTTTGCATTCTTTTAAAGTCGACCTAATTGCTTCCTACCTCTACTGCAAATTGTGTAAGTGTCATAACAATAAGAAAAATGTTAGTCTGGGCTCCAGAGGCTTCAGTATGAATGAAAAACTCAGTGAGCTGAATTCACTATCTTCCATAAAAGTATTGATACCCTGGAGTACTGCAATTTATGCCTATTCTGCAGCTAACTTACATTGTATATTTCAGTGGCTTTTCCAGTTTTCCCACTCACAAGAATCTAACAGCCTCTAGCCCTTTTGACTGCAGAGGCAATTTCTTCTTTGTTGGAAGTGATCCCCACTTGAGTCTGAAGATAGCCTGACACAGTGGCTCAGAGATGTGACTTTTCCTAGCCTTGAGTATGCTTGTACTGTGCTTGAGGCACAACCATAACTCTTTAATGTCACCCTAATTGTTGAATGACTGCGCACTATGTTTGTGCCTAGAGAGGCCCGGGATTAAATTCTGAGCTGAAAAATACTAATCATATTTTTTACACTGATGTATTTAAAAAAAAAAAAAAAAGGAGACTCACAAAATCATGGAAGTAAAAGAAGGAAAGAATAGGAAATAAAAAGATGAAAATGCCCCAAATAAAAAGATGAAATGCTTTCCTTTTTTTTAATATAAGAAAAAGATAGGTTTATCTAAATTTAGAAAAAAAAATCAAAAAAGAGATAAATTATACTTGAATTTACTGATTTAGAAAAGGAAACTGCATGTCAAAAAACAATAGCAGTGCAGTGAACTCCTGCACTGAATCCAGCCAGTTTATCCAGACTGTGGTTCTCCCCTTAATGCCTTCTTTGACAGCATGTCCTGTATGTTCACCCTCTGTTGGTTTTGCTCCCAATGATTAACATATCCTTCTTTTGTCAAATGACTAGAGTTACATCCATCACATAACCAAATACAGGTATCCCTCGCTGTTATCACAGAATAGATATGCTTCTAGTCACAGGCTAGGGGCAGTACATCAGTGAAAAAGGGCAGAGCCCAATCAGATTATCGCCCTTGTTTTATGAAAAAAGTGGTTATTTATTTCCCCATGTGGATATTGACTTAAGAACAGTAGCTGTAGAACCCTGGATTTCTGCCATAATCAAGGAATAACCATTTAGTGTAGAACCTGACAGTTTCTTTCAAATTAGTCTAACCTTCCATTGTTTTAAAATTCAGACATCATGAAGCAGTAATTGTCAGTTCATTTCACTTGCTGGACTGATAATTCATACATAATATAGCTGTTAATTTGGCAGGTGAAAGCATCGGGCATGCTGGTATTGTGCACACACCTCCTTATCTCCTTTGATTCCTTTGTGTTCCATCATCGCTGAAGATTTTTTCCAACTCCATGTTTCATAACAGGGAGGAAGTGAGCTGAAGAGCTATAATGATTTCCATCTGAACTACTCTCTTTTTGTCTGGGCTACAAAAACTAGCATCCCTTTGCCAACATTTGCTTAGGCATTTTTCAAATGAAAGGAAATTATGGGAGTGAGAATACAAAAAAGAAGCAAAATCTTCTTTTTACCATAAAGTGTGCATTGGAAATGAGTGAGTTTCCTACTGTTCAGAACATATATTTGAACAGTAGGAGACAATGAATGCCCTGAGGATTGTCTCCTGCCTCGTGACACAGTAGAGCAATCAGAAGACAGAAGGCTGTTTGCCTTTTGGAAGGAAAAAAAAAATCAGCCCTTCTTGAGAGCCAGTGGCAAAATTCTTTATTTTCATCTCTCCTGTGATGTTTCCTGACCTCATTCGACTTTTAAAGTTACATACAGCTATCTTTTCCTCTGTGCTTTCTAGTCCTGCAATTTTCCTTGGAATGTATAAGAATCCCAAAGACGAAGTCTTGCAAGATGCTCTGTCAGTTCTGCTACATTTGGAAAAAAAATTTTTTTTTACAGATTTGCTTTTTCAATTACACACAGTATTTGCTAATAGGAACTTTTTGATGAACAAAGTGAAATCTAAGTGTCTCAACTCATTACTTACCTTTAAAACTTACTAATACAGTTAGTTTCTTTCAGTTCATCTTCTAGTTTCTAAATCATTAAGCAATGTTCATATCACATGCTTTGTTTTGTTTTGTTGGGTTTTTTTCCTACAGCCACAGGAAACTAAGAGCTTTTAGGACTATTTGTTCAATTGATTGACTGGTCGAATGATAAACACTCTAGGGAAATAGTATAAAGCAGCTGTGGTTTAAGAAAAACTTTGAATCTTGCCAGACATGGTATTGCTGTAAGATTAGTGTAAGTCCACCCCTGAAGTTCCTAAAACTACTATTAATTAAAGTGCTGCACTTTATGGCTCTAATCGATGGCATTTAAAACAGACAAAATATTAAAAGCAGGCTGGTAGTCCTTTGATAATCAAGTAATGGTACACATTCCAGTCTTTAATATAAAGTTAGCACATTCCGTTCTGCAGAGAGACTGAAATGAGCTGCAGTGGTTTAACAGGGTCAGGGTAAATCTAATAGAAGAAGAGGATTCTCCAGCCCAGAGCTCAGGTCATTTTGCAGACTCTGCTTATGCCTCCACTGAGGTACTGTCCCTCACACACAGTTGCTGAAGCCGTGAGTGAAATTCCATTTCAAGCAAAGGAACATCACAAGATCAGACTGACTTTGGCCTTTTGCAAGGGTTAAATGTAACACCCTGAGCAAATTTCCCAGAGATATATGTTCCTTCTTAAAAAAAGGAATTAGCCAGGTAAGATAGACATAAAGTCCTTAGAGAACAAAAAAAAAAAAGGAAAAAGAGGGACCAAAGGCATCAAAAGAAGAAATACCGCCAAATCTATACAAGTACAGAATGTGCTTTTCTTTCCCAGCTTGATTCTTTGCTATGAAAACCTGCTATAATCTCCTCTTTACACAAGTTCTTTATGGTAGTTTGTGAAATGAAGTAAATTTTTTTTTTCAAAATTAAAAAAAAAGAGGTAAAGAAAATAAACTGCTGATCTAATAAAACTAAAATCTAAAAAAAAAAAAAAACAAAAACCAAACAAAAAAACCCAACAAAACACCCAAAAAATCCCCGAACCCTAACCACCTACTGTATAACACTGAAACCACCAAATAATCTGGCATACTTTTTCTAAAAAGAATAATTGTTTAGTTAACTTCTCTCACAAGTATGTTTATTTTTCTTTAATTCACTTTAGACTCAGGAAGAAAAATCATTACAAAAGTGTAACTGAGATTCCCTGATTCTCAACTCTCACTTTGTCCAGAAAATAATTGAAGATGATTTAGTAAAAGAAAAAAAGAAGAAAAAGGGACCAAAAGTTCTCCCCCAAGCCTTAACAGCTTGGTGGGCCAGAGCAGGTAAGGGCCATTTCTGTAGAAAATGGATGATAAACAAATTAAATAATTGGCATAATGCCCAACCACCTCTCATTCACCAGCAAAATGGTTCTTTGTGAGGGGACCAGCTGGGAAAAGCAAGTGGAAAGAAGGTGAGGTGAGATCTGCGTTTCTGCCTCTGAACCATGCAGGATCTGTTTTATATCATGCACTCTCATTGTGAAGGAATATTTAAAACTTTTTGCAGTCCTATGCATATTCATACTTTTATGCTGTACCTATTCATTCATGTATTCTACTCTAATTATGGGTTCACTGCCACTTCAGGAAGATTTTTCAGGCATCAGCCCAGGTGTATTTTGCCTTAAATATTCTATCAAATTATTTGCTTGCAAACAATCTGTATACAAAAGTAAATACAAGAGTTTAATTTTCGGTTGCAAAAAAGCAGGTGCATAAGAAAACCCATCCATCATGATGCAGACTTCACTATGTTTGCATGGCCTGAAGCAGCCAGTTTGAACTCATATACACACACCCTGTTTAAATTTTGGTCATCCTTAACTACTGAAATGACTTAGGCATCTGTATCATATGAAAGTTAAACCCCTTATAAATTATTTCAAAATTCTTTATCTTTTTCAACAATCTTAGTTTAAGCAAGGTTGAACAAAAGGAATTAATTTTCTCCACCAGAATCAAACATCTAATTAAGTGTAAATCTCAACGAATTAAAACCTGGTGTAATGGCTGTTATGGAAAACACAGCTTATATGTTTCGTATTTTTTTCAAAAGCAGAGAAAACAGGACTAGAAAGTTAGTCTCCCATCTAATAGCTGCGAGACAGCAAATTGCCCTGGAGCCACTGTGGGCTTGGCAGCAGTAAAGACCAGCAGCATCCTGTGGTGCATCAGGGAGAGAAGCAGCAGATCAAATAATATGATTTTTCCACTCTTCTCAGCATTTTTTAGGCCACATCTGGAAAAAAATGTTCAGCTTTCATCCCCAAGTTCAGGAGAAGTGTCAAAAAAATTTAGAAGGTCCAATGGAGAGCCACCAAAATAGTTACAACACTGGAGAACTTTGCATATGAAGAGATATTGATGGAATTGAATTTATTCAACCTAGAAAGCTTAGGAGGAACTTAATCACACTCTTCCAATACCTTGTGTATATTTATGAAGAAAGAGGAGGTACTCTCTTTACAAGGGAGCCTGGCGACAAGACAAAGAGAACAACCTGCTTCGTAAGAAGTTCTCTTGGGATATAAGAAAAATATTCCTCACTGTGAGAACAACTGAACATTGCCCAAAGAAGTGGTGGAAACTCTCATGCATGAAGCATTGAATACATGGCTTAACAAGATCCTGGAAAACTTTGTCTAAAAATTTGCATTCAGTAGAGGGTCGAACCAGGTTCCCAGAGGTCCCTTCCAGCCTTTTAATTAATGACTTCTGAATTATTTAGTTTTTCTTTTTTGGTATTCTTGCTCTATTTTTTAAGATCTTACCTTTTACCTAAAATTACTCTTACTTTCTAAAATTTAAAATAACCTATTTAAAGTACATAGAAAGAAAATGTGTATGGTGTATTGGTACTCAGTCCCTCTGCTGGATTTGAAAGAACATGAGAGGGATATGTGAAAGAAAAATGAGAATGTGCTCTTTATCTGACTCAACTGCTCATGTAATTTCCACAGGAGAAACATATAATGAGGCTTTGAATTTAAGCTACACTGCCTCTGGGTTCCCCCCTCCAGTTATCAGGCTGAAACTCGAGTCACATTACACTTATACAAGAGTGGGATTACATTCCCCTAATGGGGTAGGATTAAGCCAAAGGAGGTGGAACAGCTTTCAAAGGAGCAACTTCAACACAGGGGGCCAAATTCTACTCTCAATTACACACATGTGACTGTCACAGTGATTTCAATGGGGATACTCAGGTGTAACCAGAGGTAGAATGCCTTTGTGATATGGAGCAGATGTGAAAAATCCAAGTGTAGACTAACCATGAGCATCTAACTTTCAAACAGTCACTGTATTGTGGCTGGCAAGCAATGGAGCTTTAAATAGGATCATGATCTACTGCACTCAAATGTAAAACTTCCTTCCATACTGAATTCATCTTCAGCCTCTTGTAACTGCTACCAAGTACAGTAAAACTACAGTAACAGACACAGAAAAATGAAGATGAGATTCTGGAAGGTGAGATTCTCTTCTCAAAGATCTTACAATTTCTCTGCTTGTTGAAGCATTTGTCTTGCCTCCAGCAATACATCACCTGAAGTGTCAGGCTGTGATTAGAGCTGCTTTATATCCCTATTTTTTAATTCTTGCAGTTTTAAATGTCAATGTCTCACTTTTTCTATCATAGAGGATTTTTTCACTTGTCTGTGCATTTCCGTTTCCATATAAGTTAGCAAGTGCAATAAAACAGTAATGAAGGTTCTGGGTTTGAAAGATTTATGCAAGTAAAAGAGATTTTAACATGACTCACAATATGGATCCCTCATTTGAAACATACTGGACAAACTTTGCAGTAAATTTTATCAGTGTCTGTAGAAGAATTTAAGTTCAACAATATTAATTCAGACCAGCAATTTGCCAGAGTGCTAATAAATTGTATCATAAGTGGCTGAGGTTCAGGCATATTGAAGGGAAGGGAGAAATATCAGTAGAAAAGCAAATTGCTGACTAGAATGTTACTGTTCAGCCTGTCTATCTAAGATCAGCTCATCTGATCTAAAAGACACCAGCATATGCGGAGACTCTCACTATATTGCTCATGTTACGTAACCATAAGAGCAACGCTGACAGAATGAATCATGCCATGGGCAGTGCAGCTGCCTGTCACCCAAGAGGGTGAGTCACAGAGCTTTGACTGTGCCTACTGGAGCTGCCCAGCCATCAGAGAGAGAGCACTCTGAGACTTCACTCATGGTCATACTGCAGACCATTGTGTCATTGACAAAAAGGAGAGAAGGGGAAGGAGGAGGGACGGGAGAAAGAAAGGGGAAGGGCAAGGAGAACTAATCTGGCAGTAAAGTAGGGATTTCTTCTAAATAAAAAATTTAAATGCAGGTAACCCGTGTTAACTTGCATTAAAGCTTTTGTTCACTATAGAAATACTTCTCATTGAATATTTTGTTTCCCTGAGAAACATTCCTATAGTTCTTTCATCAAGTCATTTCACTACCACTTTTCGAGAACAGACTACCTCTACCTCCTCAGCCCAGTAGTGAAAATCAGAAAGGTAAGAACAGCATGCAAAATTAGGAATAGAAATACACATCAGTGACACATCTAGAAATTATTAGGGTAAACTATGCTCAAACCCCTGTTTGGACCATATTCTTAGAAAGTTAAAAGTCAGAAAACAGTTGCCTCTAGTAATGCCGTGGTTCTGTAATTTTCATAGGTCTCCAGTGACAAGCTTCATCTCTCACTCTGCTTTAGCCACCCGAAAGTTGTGTATCTTATAAAAATCATCCAGGAGAGGGGTCAAGGGAGGTCAGTTAAAACTGGAATGTTGGGACATGACAAGAGAAGACCCCTAGGTTTGCTCTGAAGTATCTTTTCAGGGGAACCAGGCCAGTACCTAGAAACTGTCCAGTGCAGCCTAACTTACATCATTAAACATAGGATAAATTATTTGTCTGAAAAAAAAACCTAAAAGATTGCCTCTTCAGCGTATTTTGGAACACAAGAGGAACCACGCAGCTACTTCAGGAAATCCAGAAAGACTAAGTAGTCTCCCTTTCATGTTGTGACACAGCTGGTCAGACACTCCTGATTTCACTAGCATTTACTGAAGCCGTGTGAAACTGCTTCTCTGGTAGCATACAGAGAAAGTACCACATCCTTTCACCCACACCTCTGTAGCATATCACAGATTCAAAAGCTGATTTTCATACTAAGTAACAACAGAATATTAATGCTGAATAATCAGTCTATTTGATAAAAAAAATAACACAAGTATTTCAGCAGGATATAAGCCGATCATCTCTCTAGGGGAACCAGACAATGCCTACACAAATAATGTATTTATTATAATGTAGAGGAAAATAATTAAGAAAATTATTTTGCAAATAATGTTTGAATAGTACTCATCTTAACCCTGCTTCACACAGCTGTCACTAAAATTTACTGTACCTGACTGCCCTTTACCATTGTGATTAATGCTAATAAAAAAATCTAGTGGTGTTTTATAACGTTGTCAGAAAAAAAAAACCTGCACAGGGCAAGTGGGTGAATAAAAATTTGCATTACTGACTTAGAGTCATAAATATTACTGATTAATAAAGTGTGGCTCCTGTGATATAATTACTCTTCCCACTGCTTTATTCACTTGGGGCTTGATTGTGAATGGGTAGAGTTAGTGATATTTTAACATAAGTAGGCACAAAGATGCACTTGGGTGTTTTTGGAAAATGCTGAATAAACAAATGTCAGTGACATTCAAAATGTGTAAGAATCACAAATGTCTTGATAGATTTAAACCGAAAAACCAGCATAGACACTGTCTTTGTATTTTTCTTTGAAACCAATTTAAATCATGCCATGTCATGGCATTCTCTCCATATTTTCTAAAAAATAAGTAATTTCTTTCAAAGAAAGATTCAAGAATATTTTTCTTCCCAGCAGAGGACAGGCAAAATCATAAACTCCAGTTTCATGAAAGACTTTGATAATGAGAGGACTTGAAAAGTAAAATATTGAGCAATGAAGAAGAAATAAAAGAATTTATGGAGAAAGTATTTCTACCATCTGTTTATTCTGTCTTTGAGTCAGATGCTGGAGCAGTCCTGTTCTTCAGTATGTACTTAGATGGCTCCTGCTAGTGACTGCAGCTCCAAGAGAAGGGGCAGATATTAGTCTACAGTTTTATTTTTGTATTATAATTGAATTCAAAGGTAGAAAGCCTGTGATAATTAGCCAAGAATACGTGTCAGTTATGTCAGTGGCACATCTGTTCTGTGATCACATTGGCTTAGAAGTTTTAATAAAAAAGCAAAGCAAAGGAAGCAATTTCATCAGAGAAGTTATTTTGTGACATAAATTTAATCATAGTTAAAAGACAGTATCTAAACTGTCAGTTTTGAATATTTTATGTTTTCTCCAGATAACTACCANGTACTTTAAGAGTGCTAAGTACATCATAATCCCTTTTCTCTACTGCTTTGGTGTTACTACAAAAGTAATGCTTCTTTAAGAAGGCTGACCAGTGATTGCAAAGCCATGGAGAGAATAATGCAAGTACTGAACCAGGGTACATAGACAAATTTTGGTCAAAATATGATATAGAAATGGGACACCTAAGGAATTCTGTCCCAGCTTCTAGGTCAGTTGCCCTCTCATTTTCACAGCATCAGGACATGTGTGTTGATACTGCACTTCTGCCTAGTTTCCCTATGTACATGGAGACCACATCCACCTCTACCAGGAGCACACCAGGATAAGGAGAAAATGCCATTACCCTGGCTATTAAAAAGTGATCTATTCAAAAGGCTGAGCTTGGTATAAAAAACTAAAACCACACATCAATAACACCGAACTGTTCTTAGTATATCTGTAAAGAGTCTGTGTGGTTTATGGTGATAGTGGCCTCCTGCAAATATTTTACTAGTTGAGTTCTAAATGTCGTAATTATATAGGTTCTCTTTTTCCTCCAGCGGGAATAGGAGTGAAAATACAGTTTTCATTTGAAATTGTCACTTGTCCTAATGTTTTATTGCTGCAGTGAGTGAGAACATACTTTTGTAGTTAGCACAGAAAAATTCCAGGCTGGAGGCAGTATACCATGATGGTCAAGAGATCAGATCGCACATCCTGGGTTTCACTCTTCTTGGAATTATTTTTAATCCAACCATTTGTCGTTTACTTGTCTTGGAGCAAAAGAGTAAATTTAATTTTGGGAGGGGGGGGTTGTTTGTTTGGTTTTTTTTGTTGTTTTGTTTTGTTTGGTTTGGTTTGGTTTTGTTTGGTTTGTTTTGTTTTTTGTGACAAAACCCATGCCAACTTTTCTGTTTTCAGAATCCTATCAGGTTATGCCAATTCAGTTCATGCCTAAGCTAGTATATTTGGACAAAATCCCGAGTGATAAGAAGGAGGCGTTGCCCTTATCAAGGTTTTTGAAATATGGTTTCCTTAGGAATGACCTTCCCTAAGGGTACATTCTGTGCATACAAAGGGCAGAGTCATTAATAAATTATATACAATGTAGGACTTGAAAAATACGTACAAGGTAGACAAGGCTTTGTAGTTTGAAAGAGCTGCGTGAAACTGTTAATATATGATGTGACATGAAATAAAAGTAACTGACCATACAATAATTGTTTCTAGAAAATCCAGTACCATTTGAATGGAAATAAAAATCAAAGAGGGAAGTCAGCATAATAAGGTTAACTACAGGTTTTATCGACCATTAGAAATAAAAGTAGTAAAATTGTTCAGAGTTTGCAAAAGGGGAGGTTATACCAAATTTTGAATCCTGAATTATTTTTGACTTGGAGAATTCAAACTACAGTTTCAGCATAGTAGATGAGAATGGTACTTCATACAGGTGATATAGATATAGATAAATCCATCTTTAAAATATTCAAATAATTATTAAGATGGTTGTTTAAAATGTTACAATATTATCAATCAGTTGAAAAGATTTAGACATATTTTCCTGCACAGAAATATTAAATTTAGTTTCAAACAGAATGTTTAATCTCTGCTAACACTTGTATAGTTTATTGGGAACAGACAAACTAGTGTTATATGTGCTGAAGAGAAGGAGATCTCAGTCTTCCAAGGAGGAGAACTTCAAGGAGGTGTCAAGAACCATCACCTCCGGTGAAAGAAAAGCGGGAGATGTCAAGTACCTTCACATCTGAACAAATGAGTCAAAACTTTATTTTAATAAGGAGGACAAAGGCTAGAAATAGCAAAGACTCAGTCATCCTGAGAGTGAACTCAGTAGAATGAAATTCTGTGCCATTCAATGAGAAAAGACTGAGTCCTGATCATGAACTACAGCATCACATCTGACAAGATACTTTTATCCTGTCTCTAGCAAAAGCATAAGAAAACAAGATGCATACAGACTGACTCATCCCTGATAGAGCCTTCTAGAGGCCAACACTGATTTTATTCCTTAGGCAGTCTATTTACCCCTAAGTACCCATTAAAACTTGCGACAGTGAGCACCACAGAGTTAATAATTATATGTTGCCTGAAAAAATCCTACATATTATTTGCTTTTATACCTGCTGCCTGGTAAACTGGAGTAGCTCAAGTGATAAACAGATAGTTTATTCTTTGTCTTCAACTTATCTGATACCATGGCTAGCCAAATCCGGCAGGTTAAGAAATGTAGAGAGATGGTGCTATTGTCAGGGTTTTGGTTACTTAGATCATGGGACTTGCTTTGGGAAGCCTGGTCTAGCAGGGGCTTATGATATGCACATGACAACGAAAGGGAAAAGCATCCTTTGTCGGGGAATTTCCAGGCTGATGAAGGGGGCTTTAAACTAAATTTGTTGTAGAAGGGGGACACCTATCCATCCCAATCCTACCAGTCAGGTGCCATCACCTGAAATGGATGTCAGGAGCTGTTCAAAGGTATTTCAGCTGCTCCAGCCAGTGAGCCAGCATTGTACAGATGGCTCAGATGACTCTATACAAACGCACACACTACATGGAGCAAGAAGAATTAGAGACTTGCACAGGTGGATATGATACCACTGGCATCACAAAGACAAGGTGGGATGGCTCCTATGACTAGAGTATTGTCATGGAACATCGTAGGCTTTTTAGGAAAGACAGGCTAGGGAGACAAGGAGGGGACGTAACCCTCTACGTCAATGACAGGCTGGGAGACTATGGAACTCTGCTTGCAGTGGATGAAGAGAATCGCCAGAAGCTTGTAGGTCAAGATTTAAAGGGAGTACAGGGACAGAGGATGTCATAGTGGGGATTCTGCTACAGGCCACACAATCAGGAGCATGGTGTGGATGAAGCCCTCTGTAGGCAGATCGAAGCAGTCTCACACTCTAAAAACCCTGGTCCTCATGGAGGTCTTCAAAGACCCCAATATCTGTTGGGGGACAACACAGAAGGGCACGAGCAGTCTAGGAGGTTCCTTCAGTGTGTCGATGACAATTTCCCTGTAGAAGTAATAGAGGAGCCAACAAGGAGAGGTGCAATTCTGGATCTTGTGCTCAGCAACAAGGAGGAGCTGGTGGAGAAGGTGCTGCTCCAATACAGTCTTGGCTGTACCAGATGTGGTAGAGTTCGAGATCCTCATGGCAGAGAAGATGTCATGCAGAAAGCTAACTGCCCTGAGCTTCAGCAGAGCAGACTTTGGCCTCTTTAAGGACCTAACCAGTAAAGTTCCAGGGAACAGAGCCCTGGAGGGCCGAGGGGCCCAAGAATGTTGGCAAATCTTTAAGGATCACCTCCTCCAAGCTCAGCAACAATGCATCCTGACAAGGAGGAAATCAGGCAAAAATGCCAGGAGGCTCCCATGAATGGATAACAAGGTGTTGAGCAAACTCAGAGGGGAAAAAAAAGAAACTTACAGAAGGTGGAAGTAGGATAGGTGGCCTGGGAGAAACAAAGGGAAATTGTATGGGAAGCTAGGGACAAGGTTAGAAAAGCTAAGGCCTGGATAGAATTGAGTCTGGCTAGATATGACCGCAGGAAGGGCTTCTGCAGGTAGGCTGCAAACGAAAGAAAGACTAGGGGTAATGTGGGCCCGTGCTGGAAGGAAACGAGAGACAGGGTTACTCTGGATGAGTAGAAGGCTGAGGTTCTCAATGACGTCTGTGCCTCGGTATTCAATGGCAGGTGCTTCAGCCACATTACTCAACTTGAGAAAGCCAAATGCAGGCACTGGAAGAAATACCCTTCAGGAACTGTAGGAAAGGATCAGGTTCAAGACCATCTAAGGAGACTGAATGTGCACAAGTCCAATGAGATTCATCCACAAGTCTTGAGAAAACAAGCAGATGACATTGCCGAGCCCCTCTCCACCATTTTCGAAAAATTGTGGTAGTCAAGTGAACTTTCCAATGACTGGAAAAAGGGAAATATAACCCCCATTTTTAAAAAGAGGGTAGTGGAAGACCCAGGGTACTACAAACCAGTTGGTTTCACCTCTGTCCTGGGCAAAATTATGGAGGGGATTCTCCTGGAAATTATGCTAAGACACATGGAAAAAATAGAGGTAATTGAGAACAGCCAATGTGGCTTTACTAAAGGCAAACCATGACTGACAAATTTGGTGATCTTCTATGATGGGGCTACAGCTTTGGTGGACAGAGACAGAGCAACTCACATCTTCTACTTGTATCAGTGCAAATTATTCGACACAGTCCCACAAGCCATCCTTGTCTTTATATTGGAGAGACATGGATTTGATGGATGGACCACCCTGGATAAAGAACTGGCTGGATGGCCACACTCAGAATTTTGGTCAACATCTCATTGTCCACATGGAGACTGGTGACAAGTGGCGTCCCTCAGGGGTCAGTCCTGGGGCCAATACTGTTCCACACCTTTGTCAGTGAAGTGGACAGTGGGATCGAGGCCACCCTCAGCAAGTTTGCTGATGAC
>VZTF01007183.1:51697-186545 GCA_013397755.1 Cnemophilus loriae
GGCGACGGGACGTCTGCTAGCCCGCCTGGTGCCAGCGGAACCGGCTGCTGCCCAAAGGACTCTTGCGAAGGTGCCTTCCCTCGGACGCGGCGGGGCGTTCGCCAGGGCCACCCTCGCCCCTGCCCCGCTCGCGGCCGGCTGTAGTGTCTCACCAACTCCGAATTCCGCGTGGAAGAAGGCACTGCCTAGCTGTCTTTCCGAGAGTCTCGCTTTCCTCCCCAGCGCCTTGCTGACCTTCGCAACGGGGTTTCAGGCGATGCCAAAAAAAAATAAAAAATAAAAAATTAAAAAAAAAAAGAAAATCCAAAAAAAACCCCACCCCAAACCAAAAAAACCCCGACCAGACCGAAACATCGGCAGCAAACACCAGACAAATCTAGGAATACAACAAATTGGAAGACACTAAGTTTGACGATTGGTAGTCCTCTTGTCTGATGGGCAGTTATCTACTTTAGACCCAACGGAAGATACACCACCCGTCTTTGGTCATTATAAGGTATATTTATTGCTTCTTAAATGAGCATAATAAAATCGACAACCACAACCAAAACTGAAAAATATTCTATGCATTTTAAAACCAAACACAGAGTTATCTGCGTGGAAGTTAGAGAGGTCAGGTTAATCAGTTGAAGAGAGTCAATATGTGTAAACAAAAAATTATGTCTGGTAAAATTGGGTATTATTGCTTAGATCCTGCAAATAAATCTTACAAAATTAACAGCCGGAGAAACAGTAGTGAGACCCAAAAATGAGACCAAGTCCAAACAGGGAAAAGTTAGAATTTGGTCCACAAAAATGTTGTTGTGTTCGGACGAATATCTCAGCCGCATACAGTTTATTATACTTCTGCAGAGAGGTTGCCTCATGACAACAGGAAAAAATAAAAACCAAATCAAAACAAAAACCACTGAGAAGGATTTGCATAATGGTAACACTGCAACTCTCAAAACTGCAGACACAAACTTGTTAAAGTGGCTACATACAAAGTAGGAGAATACTAAGTGAAAGGTAGTGCAACCAGAATGTTAGTGGGTCGAATTAAAGATGGACTGTGACCCTTTGTACAATATTTTCTCATGCATGAAGGCAAAAGCAGGGTCTGTGGAGGGGAGTTTTTATGCGTTGTCCACTGTTCAGTGGTCCCTCTTTTGAACAGGGGCAAATAAAAGCCATCAGTAAATAATAACCCTTACATTAAGACTAAGCATGCACAATATACTTACCGCTTAGCATTTTTTCCCACTAGTGGGACATGTGCCACCCATTACGAATGAAGATGATAGGTATATCATACAATATGGTGGTATTGGGTGATATGTGTATGTAGATAGAAAGCAAGTCAGAGTATTAATGCAATAGGTACCACCAATACATGTGTTGCATGTTTGTGGCATTCATCTAGAGCATATAATCATTATTAAAGCTACTTGTGGTTCCCTTTGTATTTCTCAGAATCCCCCATTCCATCCCAGCTCATCACAAGAAATGTACCTAAGTGCAACAAGAACTTGAGCTGCTTGTCAGCGTTTGTTCTCTTCCTCTATGTGTATTTCCAGCTGTATGGTTAGTTGTATCCACATATTGTGACTTTTCCAACTGTGTTGCACCCAGCTTCTGTTTCCCTGCGTAAACAAACATGTACAGGGTGAACTCAGCATCTGAAGATCCTACAGTGAAGTGTGTACTTTAACAGTTTCACTGCTAAAAACACATTTGGCAGATAAGGAATTTTTAAATGGTAACAGCTTCCTATCTGCACATGTAATGAATTTGAACTGCAGGTCAGGGGAAATTTTATGTCTTTAGGACAGTTTTCCAGTTTGCCTGTAGATTTTCTATTATGCACTAGTTCACTCAGTTTCATGACAGGTTGGAAAAGAAAGCAAACCTCTTCGGAGAAGGCAGACCAGTAAATATGTTCTAACCCCAGGACCATGGTTAACATGTACTCTGGGCAACGCTGCAAGTGCACTCAAGGTAGTGTCTTTCCCAGTCTTGTCAAGGGTACCAAAATGAATGGAAGGCCTAGGAGAGAGACTAGATATGACATGATCTGAAGACCATATGCATTTGATCCATGTTGTAGAATAAAATGTATGTGTAAGGAGTGGTTAAAGTGAAGAGAATGTGATCTAGGGAAATGATAAAGGATGAATGTGGCTTTAGGTGTGGGAGAAAAATGTATGGAGGAACAAACAGAGTGACAGAGGGGCAGAGGTGAAAGAAATGTTTAAGAAATTGGAAACTGAGAAAATAAGGAAGAAGGGAAGAAACCAGTGGTGAAGAGAATATAAAAGTAAGAGTATGTCAGAATGGAGAATGAAGAGAGGGAAGATGGAGGCACGGCAAAAAAATAGGAAGATGAAAGCTTCTTTCCAATGCGTGTTTGTAATTGATACTGAGGCTGTGACAAATCAGATGTCGCTGCTAGTGATGATGATTGTACTTGACGTCTTGACTGCAGAAGTTTTCCAATCTCCTTCATAAAAATATTTTTCCGTTAGAGTCGTTAGAGTACAATCAGTCTTAGTGTATGTGACAAAACATGGTTATGCTTATATTAATTTCAACATTGTAATTGTGTACTTTTTTGCTAGTCTTGAATTTGTGTAGGATTTCTTTCTTATAAAAAAGGAAATGTTTTTTGTTTGTTTGTTTGTTTATTTTGTTTTTAAGAAAGCACTGCTCTTTTAAAAGAAAATACCCATTAAAACTCCCTCCCCAAAAATGTCTCTCTCTTTCTGTAACTCCTGTATGTCAAAGAGGACCCCTGCTCCACATATGTGCAGAAACTAGCAGGCCTATAAAAACTTGATGTGAATCAGCACTGCTCCATTAAAGGTCAACTACAGCTGAATCAAGCTACTCTTAAAAGGCATCTACCAGAGAGAAGAAATATGAGACAGACAGGAACAGTATAGAAAGGGATAGGTATTAATCAGAGCAAAAGACAGATGGCAAAAATGAGAAAATTCTGCCAAGCTTTAATACTTTTCCACTAATATGTTCAACAATGGCCTTATACCCTACACACTGTCTGGCTAAGGTCATGTTGAACTTAGCTATGCAAAAGGAAGCAGCTGTCAACTGTAGCACATGGCAGATGGAGAAATCTTATCAGATTTTTAAAACATGAAATTGCTTTTTTTTTCTTTAATTTAGAAATTGATTTGCTGTGTGACATTAGAAAACGTCATACTGGCACCACATGTTGCAATGAGCCATCTTCTACCTCTGTGTGACAAGATAAGGATGTTTTTATAATGTGTGTATATTTTGCCATACTTGGATTTTCAGAAATGATTGGGGTCAGGCTTATTTATCTGTTTCAGACCTCCTTCCCCTTTATCTAGGCTGTACTATAAATATTATTCTGATAATGATGAGTTTGGTAACATTTGCTTATGTGGTGAAAAGGAAAAAACAGTTCTATTTCAGGAATTATGACAGGAGGTCAGAACAGGTGAGCAGAATAGTCCTTCCTCTCCTTCGAATCTCTGCTAGAGAGCTGGCAGCATTTCTTGGTGGAGCTTCACCAATCTGAACAGTTTATAGAACCTGTGATTCAAAAGTTCAGCAAATGGCTAACAGTTTAAGACAAAGATTAGTTATTCCAGAAGCATGAACCTGCTCAGAAACACCACTGAAAATAGGTTTTGAATTTGCTTTATGACAAGATGGAATTGTTGGCTTTAAAAAAAAATAATACTATGCTCAACTGTTGATTTTACAAGGTCTCAAAAACTCCACAAAATTTGTTGCCTTGAGGAGTCACCTGCAGGAGTCACTCAAAAGTTTTTAGCTAAGCAACACATTGAGGCAGGCAATAATCATTATACCCCTTTTACAGATGCACTGGACTGTCCTTTGAGTAAAAGAGGATGAAATTCTGCTGTCAATATCGTCAGCATATTGAAGAGGAGGCTTCTTGTTGACTTATAGAGCAACAACCTGAGATATTTCTCAGCTTTAAGGATCAAAGTAACACAATCTCTGCGTTTTTATGTTCCAGCAAATAAATATGTGTTAGTAAGGTAGCTCTGTGTGAAATATTATACTGGAGCATAAGCTTTAATATGCAAGCAGTTATAAACCCAAATATTTTTGCATACATTTTTATCTGTGAGAGAGCTAGATCTGCAAATATTTTACAGGTGCTCCTGCCTACCAGCAAGCAGTTATAAAGTGAAAAAAACACACAAAAATTTGGATAGTACTGTCTTCCTTTGACTCTGAGATTATTTATTATGCAAGTGGACTCCTTAAAAGTTTAAGAGCTCTGTTTATAAAGTGGCAAAGCATTTGCCTATTTTTAAGGACTCAAGTCAGTCTGCTGTTATAAGAGGCCTTTTTGAAGGCAGCTTGTATGTGGCTTCCTGAGTCCCTGACACTTTTCATTCATTCACAATAATTCTCACTTATTGTCATCACCACAAAAGACCGATTATAGTTGTTTAGGGTGAAATCTTGCTCCATTCTTACAGAACAGGAAAGAAAGACTTTCTGAAAATCACCAGCTTGAACTCTTATTTGACTTCATGTCTTCCCATTTTTGGAAGAAATGTTTTTGTTTATATGGATTGGCTGCATCTAAACACACTTTGCATCTGGAGTCCTCTATAAATTTAAGAGCTCGAAAAGAAACACGGACATGTACTTCAGAAGGGCTGCTCTTTGACTGAGGGAAATAAAGGGCAATGGTTTTATGCAAATTGTTTATGGAAAGTCAAAAGCATGCTAGGCAAAGGTTCTTGCAACTTGCTTCTCTTTTATGAATATTTCAACATAATTTCCTGTAATCTTTTCTTCCTGTGAGTTACTCCTATCCAATATCATTTAATGGACGAAAAATGAATGATTGAATGTACATGAAAACAGCTTACATTAATAGGATTATCTGGAATACAGAAGTATGACAGTCTAGAACTGTAGAAGTATGCATTTTGAGGTCTAAACATGGAAATTCTTACTCAGAAAATCAATGACATTGATGGTAATCAGGCTACATGTATATGTAGATTTATTCACTTAAATCACCTCTTTTATAAATATTTCAGTACAGAGTTCTATGACAGAAACCTTGGTGAAAGTTCTTATTTCCATTAGGTCAGTAAAATTTTCATATGTGAAAAAACCCACATGCTTAAACACTTAGATATTTTTCCCATCTAATACGTATCCGTTAGAGATGAAGACTTTTTGGTTTTTGGTTTTTTTTCAGAAAGTAACAAAATTGAGTATATCATAATCATTGGAATACTGTTTGTCAGAAGCTGGAAATATCTTGCTCATCTATGTCCAGTTACAGAAGCAAAATTTACATAAGCTCCACAAAATTGTACCTAAGACAAACCAAATTTTTTCAAATCAATTGACAAAAGTATTTTTATAGAAAAGATAATGAGCACCAGAAATTACTTACAGACAGTCAAAATACTGTTGAAAATTTAATTCTTATGCTAAAGTATGTACTAAAAATGAAAAATAATTTTACAAATCCCTTTTTCCCCCAGTTCATGTTCTGATGACGTGGAAACAATATGGAAACAAACAGGGAGAGTATGAGAGTAAAGAGGAAGTAAGGCATGCTAAACACAAACTCTAGTCTTTTTCAAAGAGAGATGTCTTGTGACTAGATAGTACTAGTAGAATTATGAATAACTAGGATTCAAATCAGTAGAGTAGCAGATTTACCTCACCATCAGAATCGTAAACAGAGAATATAGTTAAGTTGTATTTTGCTTCCTTTTTAGTTGTGTCTGTTCTTTTAAAAAAAATTAAACCAAATGTGCAACTAATCTGCCAATATCAAGAAGATCTTTAGAAATTTTGCAACGGAGAATGAACATATTTTTCCATTTACTGTAAATATTTCCTTTTTATGACAATACCCCTAGCCACATTATTCTTATGAAAATTTCGGATTGCTAAGTAAACATCTTGATGCAATTACATTCAACAGCTTGTAGGGACCAAGTCTACAGCTTGTGAACAGAACATATGTAAATGGTACAAATCTCCCAAATAAGTAATACTACCATTTCAGTATCCTCTGGGCAACCATCAATACATTGTGATTTTGCAGTAGATCTTTAACTGATTAATTGCAGGCTTTCACAAAGAAATGGTTTTTTTTCCTCTAATATATCGATAATAAAGCTATCACATTAACAGAAATAAAGTGTGTGCTGATACAACATTAGGCTTACAAAACTAATTTAAAAACATGGCAATCTTTTGTTGGCTATGAAAGGCAGAATATAAGACAGTATGCACTTTGTTTTGCTTAGGCAGTGCAGGGATATGCAGACAAACTCTGAAACCGAAATAGGCAAAGTAATTTTTATGACTATTAATTCCTTGTTATCTGTTCAATTAGTAATGGCAGAAAAGGTATAGTGGATGTGTGATACAGTTGTGGTTTTTGGACTTAATTTTATGGTCACTGAATACCAGGGTCAGTCCTACAACAGCTTAAAATTAACCATTAAACTATTAAAATAAATGAATAATTTAAAATTAATATTTACTATTAACTGATAGCTATTGATTATGTTGCAAAGATGACCTGGGTGAACTGAACCCCAATATGAATGTGCTGGAGGACGTTTTACTGGCGAAGTAACGCCTATATGACCTCTAACTTATCAAAATACAAAATTTTAAATATATTTAAAAGTAGGTATAAAAATACCCCTACAGCTGAGGAAATGTCAGATATTTCTGTATGCAGATGCTTGTAAAGAATCTCTGTTCAGAACACCCTGTGGGAGTAGATTATGAGTCTGAGACCATCCTTGAAGCTCCTACATCCTGATGTCCTAAGAGCTGATGTGAGAATGCCCAGCCATTTTTACAGGGCTGTCTTGTGATGTGTGCTCCACCGGAGTATAGTAATGCTCTGGCCACGGAGCATCTCTTCAACACGTCTTAGAGCCAGCTGCTACTCAGTTTTCTGTGCATCTGGCTGGATAAAAAGCTTAACAGATTCTGTGCATCACTGATATGAACACGGCCAGAGTGGCCCTCAGGATATGCCTCAGTACAATCATGATGGATACAGAAAGATACAAAGGCAATATTCATTGTCCCTTCTTTAAAAGCTGTGGTTCTGGTTGCCTTGAACATCAACGGAGATATTATTAGCTTTACCGTCCCCAGTGGGAATCAAGGCTTAGCGTGTCTGCCACCATAAAAACATAATAATAAAAAATAAATCTGCCTCAAATGTTTTAGAATCTGTAATGCTGGTGAAGGGAAGGAGAGGAACAAAATACGGCACATAAATTGAGTTTTGGAAGATTAAATAACACACAAAGTTAACATAGTTCCATAACAAAAAGAACATGGAATGAAATGCAGAGTTCCTGAGGTCCATGCTATTGAATACCTCTATATGCTGTGCTCTTAATATGTCTGATTTTGAATATATCAAGAGTTAGGTCCAAGAAAAGTGGTGTCATTATAGAAGATTTACATCCTGTTTTCCAAAATTATTTGATTTTATTTTTTAATTTTTTTTTTTACTAGTGAGGTAAATCTGTAACCTTGTGTTAGGTGTCTCATTTTGTGGGGTGGGGAAAAGGTAAGTGGTCCCAAATACGTATCCACCATAATAATGCTTGCCTGCAGTCAGCATGCTGATCAAAGAGATGAGTAGTGATCCTGAGTGGGAAGCACCTGCAAAATATTAGGTCTTCAGTCTTTTCGCCGTTCATAGCTTTGACTTAGCTACGGCTGCAAGAAAGGACTTCAGTCTGTCTGGGAGCAATAGCTCAGTGACCCATATTTAAAACAAATAAAACCAACATAAAACATAACAAAGCAGAACGTCGCTGTCAGGCACCTGTTATACAATAACCTGGAGATTATAGGGCTTTGCCTGGATGTACCTGAGAAGGCTCAAGATGACGCCTTTCAAGTCCCTTCAGAGAGCTCGTATCACCTCACTATTGCTCTGGTGGGAGCAGGGGACAGGGAAAAAGCTAGACATCATCCATCCACTCTGCTGAAGGTGTACAGCTGTGGAGAAAAGATGTGCAGAACACGAAAACAAGGACAGGAAGAACCATGATTCTGAAGCTCAGTGATTGGTTACTTGGCTGGAAGAAGAAAAACCCAGGCTGTTATCTCTGTCTCAAGGCTTATAAACATATTTTCTTCCTTGACACTGCACACAGTTATTGGATAAGAAGCCAGAAATATGATCTTATCTGCTCTTCAACCAGCAGATTAAATAATTTTTATTTAAATAATTGTATTCCTCTGGTTCTCATATTTTGGTCCTGTAAATACAAAATTCTATTCTGGTGTCTGAATAAGTCAGTTAAAAGATCAGAAACACTGAGCACAGCTCTGTGCCCACTCAAAGGCAGCTCAGGTGACACCACGTGGAGCTGGTGTGGATATACTCCAAAGTCTCAACATCTGTGTGCTTAGTTAAATATTTGTAAGAGTGACATATGCTGGCTGCCAGGAATGTATCAGGAACAACAAAACAGAAAATGAAACGAATACTTTAAAACAGAAGTGTCTATTACTTGTTTTCTTATTTATTGTGAGATATTTCCAAGAAATAATTATTTGTCTGACACATAACATTGTTTCTCACTGTTTGTAAGCCAAGAGAACACAAACGCAGTGAACAAAATACTTTCAATGTGACTTTTGGAACAAATAAATATCTGTGCTATAAGTGCATGAAGATCTTTTTTGTGAGTATCTGTTTTACATTAATGAATGTTTGGAAACTGTAGCAAGCAGTAAATAGACAGTGGAGAAATCCCATGACTTTATTTTTTCCCATTCTCTACGAAGCCATCAAATGTAGCAGAGTCGTCAACAGTGTACAGTGTAAATATTACATCAGAGCTCTCTTGGGCTGATGGAGTGATCCAGCTAATGGACATTTTTGTAAGACAGATAATTATTTCCTGTCCTTATTCTTACTTCTAAAAATTGTACTTTTCCTCCCCACTGGTCTTTCTCTGCCATTCAAACACTCCTGGTCTGCTCACATCTTCCATCGTCCTGTGTGCACTATCAATTCTGTTTTCTTTCCTTTCTTTTTCTCTGCCTGCTGCAATCTCTCAATGCTTTCCGTCCTTCTGGCAATGGAAGAGAGGCAGTGAATTGCTAGAAAGGAGTAGGAGAAGGACTACAGAGTGGCCACCTTTGCTCTCAGTTTGCACTTCTTCTCTCAGAATGAAACTTTCCCCTTTATATCAGAGGAAGGGAAAGGTGTTGCTCAGCTGCAGGGCTGTGAAATGAGAGGGGGCACACTGGCCTTAATATCATTAATGGCTTCACAGACATCTCAGTTCCATTGCAAACACCAATTAGTATGGTGTTCTGCTCCTCAGCTCTTCTTTTTGTCTGCCCTAGCATTCCTTTTTCCCCTCAGATAATGCAGGTACTGTTAGGAATTTCACAGCCTTACAAAGACCAGTCTCATAATACACAAATTTCAGAAAAAAAAAAGTGACAAATTTTAATTGGATTATCAGTCTACATGGATTTGTATTGGCTCATATTTTCAAGAATGTCTCTGTAAAGGAAAAGTACCTCCTATTTGACACAGATGTTAAGATTAACTTTGACATTTAGAATATTTCACAAGCAGTATTGACTTTGTAGATCATTAGATCCATCTGGGGCCTGATTCTGTAATTGCTTTTATCACCAGTTAATGGTTTCTAGAACTGAACATGTTATGAGCACTGAATGGAAGTAGACTTACACCAAACATTAGATTAATATCAAGATACACATCTAGAACTTGTAAATTTTTTTCTTTCTTTTGAATGCAGTTGATCACCTCAATGTCAGAATTAGCAAAGCACAGATGTTCCTGGATTGCATTTAGAGGTTTCCAGTCACTTCCATTGGTTCAAGAGGCTGTAGCCTTTATTCTCAATGCCCTGCTATGGATCTTGTGCAGTTATTCTCCCCATTGTAAATTCTGCTGTATGATTTCAGAGCTTGCTTTCTGAGATGATCTGAGGTCCACTAACAGTGCACCAGTAACTCAGAGAACAGCTTCTTATCTAATTAGCATTGTTGCATCTAAGGTGTATGTTATCTTTCTTCCCGCAAACTTCCACTTTGCTTGCAGCTCAGCTTGTAAGGCCAACTTTAACATATAAATCCCTGCATGGTTAGAGTCAGTTAAACCTGAGTTCTGCCTCTACTGCACGTTCATCGACTCTGACCTTGTCAGCTCTCTTGGCGCTCTGTGGTTTAGCTCTCTTCTGGTGTGTGGTGGGACTACCCATTCCACTATAGATACATTCCGTGCTATAGGCTCTCCACAAAGCAGGTCTACACAGTAAGGCATCATGGCTTTGAAATCTCTTTCCTACTGCTTCAGAATTTGTGATACAGGAGTCTGTCCTATGTTCAAAGAGTCCCTTCCCTTTCCATGGGTTATATGTTTAAGTCTCCTCCTAAAGGGGTGTCTGTGTGGGTGTGTCTGTCTGTGTGGGTGTTTGGAAATTAGACATTGCTTCAAAAAACCTTCCTTCACAATCCCATTTAGGAGAACCCAAATAAACTCTTCACTCTGATTCTTTTCATACGAAAATCAATGTATGTAATGAGGACTGCTCTGCTGATATTTGATACCTCACGGTATGAAGTTGCAAGTCTTGGGCCAAGTCCAGATCTGTACAATTAATGTTAAATTTATTGTGCCAGAGTTATTCTCTAATCCTAGAAATGCTTCTGCACAGCCCAAGCTAGATCAGCTTTGGCACATTAATTAGCTTTCTTCTGTCTGCTTCCAGGTATTTCCTGTTATCTGTCCAGATTACTTGTCACTGATCTTACTGTCCACATTGTCTGTATCTGGTGAAACTTAGCAGCAACCTAACATTTTATGTACATCTGTTCTTCAATGTGAGTGTTTGGGTTACAGTCCTGGGGGTGCTCCTTGTTGAAGCTGTGGCTGTGCTGCATTTTGCCCATCATGCTGCCCTAGTTTGTCACATGAAATGGTAGGCTGCAGTGACTTCCACAGCTGGTGTTACTAAGGGAGACACAAATTCTTAGATTCTTGTGATGTAAAGTAGAAACCAACAGGAATATATGAAACTAAAAGTTAATTCTAATCAGGAAAGTTTCATTAGATTTTAAATTTGTTTCAGAAATTAATATGTGTAACAGGACAGATGATGTGCTACTCGGAGCATAGCTATTTCCCAGAATAAACCTAAATAGTGCAGATGACTCTGTTTATCTGGAATGTTCCAGAAAAAATTGATGAAACTGAAATCTAAAACTGGATCAGGAAGTGGTAATGTTCTGAATAGTATGTGAACAGAGGCTAAATAATAGTAACAGGAAATGACTGGAGGAGTCCCAAGGCAGCAACATGAAGCAGACGGCAATACCACCTCATGCCACAGAGACAGGTTACTTTAAAATAGTAAAACAACAGTGAAATTAAAGAGTGACAAAAAATATTATTGTGTATTGTATTGTGTATTTCTGTGTATAGTAACGTGAAAAGTGATATAACGATAACCAATATTAGTGTGTTAAGAGGATTTAGTAGTTTCTTTATAACCTGTTGCTTAATTAATAACAGTGTAGAGTCTTAAACAGATTTTTAAGCCTGTAATATAAAAAGGAAAATGGGACTGGTGAAGTAGAAAGTAAGCAAGAAGGTAACCCATGAACCAATTAATTAATAGGAGAATATTTCATCTGCAGCAGGAATAAACTGAGAAACATCAGGACTGTGTTCAAATTTGCCTCCTGTTTTTTATTTATCATGAATGTTTAGCCTGATATTTTCTTTAGCCAAATGGTATGTTTCTAATATTTGTGCCATGCAGCTTTAGTAACGTTCAGGTTTTTTGCAGCAACTGGAACATGGATTTATGATTTTTACCTAATATTCTGTCATTTTCCCATGAAGTTCTTTTACAGTTAGGTAACTCAGGAAGGACAGGAAAAAACTAATTTTCTTTTGGTATTTATTACAGGTGAATTACTTAAAGAAGTCATAATAATGTTAAGCAAAAGGGGTTTATTGATAATTAAATGGTGGTCCAATTGTAACTAATTGATGACTAATAATCAAATAGTGATTAAGCAATAACTGAATGGTAATTAAACAGTGATTTAACAATTATTTGACAATGATTTAATGATGACTTGACAATGATTTAAACAAAAATTTAGATGGTGATTAGGTGGCAGTCAAACACTCTACTATTTCCTACACTTCTAAAAAATTATAGCTGTAAATATGTATGTTGCTAGCATAAGATATAATTTTAGGCCTAATGTAAAATGTCATTCACCTCATTAGAGACCTTGAAGAATAACCATAAGGAGGATCCCTGCTCAAAGGGACACCACCACTGTGCAGCCTGCCGCTGTTCGAAAGTCAGTGGGTTCAAGGGTACAGATACTTATAGCTAAAGTAATTGACTTGTAATCAATCCCCCCTTCTGTGTGTGCAAAGCTAGTGTAGAGCAGCAGCAGTTTTAATTTTGTCTAGTCCAGCTCAGGCTGGTACTGTTAGCTTCTGATAAGACATGGCCCCGACTCTTGGGTGCCTGAGAGCTTGTGTTCTAGCACAGTTCTCACAGTTTGTACTTGTCAATGATGCCTGAATCGAAGCACTGCTTACCATACATCACAGTACCTGTCTGTAAAACAATTAAGCCTTTTTGTTGTTGTTGTTGATGATGTTGTGGATTATACATTGTGAATAGCTATACTGGGTTTTCATGGTCAGGCTCTGGTGTTGGCCGGGTACAAGGTTGGTTCTGTGGCTTCTGTTAGAAGCTGCCAGAAGCTTTCACAGTGTCTGACAGAGCCAATGCCAGAGCCAGCTGGCTCAAGGATGGACTCACGGCTGGCCAAGGCTGAGTCAGTCAGGAATGATAGTAATGCCTCTGGGACAACATATTTAAGAAGAAAAAACATGTTATTGCACAGATGCAATTGTGGCCAGAGAAGAGAGGAGTGAGACCATGGTGAAGAAGCTGTGCCCCTGGAGCCCATGAAAGAGTGGAGATCCACCTGTAGCCCCTGGAGGAGACCCACACCGGAGAAAGTGGATGCCTGAGGGAAGGCTGTAAACCCATGAGAAGCTTATTCTGGAGCCAGGTCCTGGCACGGATCTGCAGACCTGGAAAGAGGAGCCCATGCTGGAGAAGGTTTCCTGGCAGAAGTTGTGACCTGTGGGGGACCCACACTGGAGTAGCCTGCCCTTGAAAGACTGCACCCTATGGAAGAGGGCCCCATGGTGGAGCAGTTTGTGGACACTGATGCCTGTGGGATTCACTTATGTTGGAGAAATTCACAGAGGACTGTCTCCTGTGGAAGGGACTCCACACTGGAGCAGGAGAAAGACTCCTCTCCCTGAGCAGCAGCAGAAACAATGTGTGATGAACCGACCATAACCTTCATTCCCATCTCCCTGTGCCACTGGTAGGGAGGAGGTAGAGCTGGGAAAGGGGTTGGGGGGGAAGGTGTTCTTAAGATTTATTTTACTTCTCATTATCCTGCTTGGGTTTTGTTAGTAATAAATTCATTTAATATCCCTCAGCTAAGTCTGTTTTTCCCATGACAGTATTTGGTGAGTGATCTCTCTCCCTTTCCTTAACTCATGAACTTTTCATTATATTTTCTCTCCTCTGTCCACTTGTGGAAGGGACTGATAGAGCAGCGTCGGTGGGTGCCTGGCATCCAGCCAGGGCCAACCCACTATAAGTGCATAGCGTAAAAACAGATTGTTTAAGTTTACATTTAGTTTTCATGTCACTTTCTGTCCATTACAAAGGAGCCAGAATCGTTACAGGAACACCAATTAGATTTTCACAGATACACTTTTATTCCTTCAGTTCATATTTGATATTTCAGATTTTATGGGCTTGTGGCTTGGTCTACGACCAAGAAAATTAAAAATTCCTCTGCATGTGAAGGCCAAGATACTTCTCAAAAAACTGATTCTAGGAGTTAGTGCCTAAGTGCAGTACTGCAAGTGCGTCAGTAAAACCCTGAGTCATGACAATGAGTTTCACACAGAAATTCTGTCCTGCAGCCAAAATCGCCATAGCTTAATTGAACTTATTCTCACTGACTGCCATTAGCAACAGTTTGCATCAGTGGCTTTCCACCATCAAATGCCTAAATTCTATGTGTTATAAAATCCTAAAGAGTCAGGCAGATGGCAGAGTGCACACCAAAAAGGCAGAACTCTGAGCCATGCTCAGTGATTTACACCAGGCTGAACCTCATGTGAACATCTGTTCTCCCTTACAGAGAGACAGAAGAAGGAGACTTCAGGCTCCTCCTGTGTGAATCAGTTCACCAAAGGCAGCGTAGGAGCCCTGTACCTGCCTCTGAGCCCAAGCAACACTCTAATAAATGTCCTAGAAAGGTGAAGACAGATAGACACAAGTGCCTTCAGTGGCTGTGTTAGAACTGACTTGGCAAAATGCCTCACAATTCTGGTAGACATGGAGATATATTTAAAAAGCAAACTCTCTTTTTTTTTTTTACTGCAACAGAGGCAAAACCTATCAGTCTTCTAGACACAATAGTTGGATTTGAGATGACTTTTCCTGTGTCACTACAGTTTCATCCTCATATTTGTTTCTGCTGCTGTATATTTTCATTTATGTGCATGCAAGTTCCTTAAAAAAATGTTTACTTAAGTTTGACAGTTGGCAGCTTTGCAAAACTAAACCAAATTAACTCCCTCCATAACAGCTCTATTTTGCATATTCCCTGGTGACTGCATAATATGAAATACTTTACTTGAAATTTTAATTAATTTTAAATTAAAATTGCTCAGATTTTTAACAGGAGATTAAATATTTTATTGCCTCTTTCATTTCAATGTTATATTTGCCAGCCTTTCTGATCAAGCCAACATCATTTACATGATGTGTATTTTTATTTTTTTGTGGGTTTTGGCTTTGAGACATTAGCAAAATTATACTTCACCTTAATTCCACCTATCTCTTCTCAAAACAAGCTCCTCCTAAATTTAGGGTCGCAAACTTTGTAAAGAATAAATAAACGCTATGACCGTCTCATATAAAAGTTCACACTTACATGGTGCTGAAAATTTAAAAAAACAACAAAGGCTACGCAAGGCAAATTTGTATGCAGATTTAGGTTATTATACTATAGCTCATGTATAAAAGAAAGATACTGCAATATAGAGAAATGTGGCATGTTTCCAACAGCTCCGTGGAGTAGTGCCATCAACCCACCATTTTTTGGTACACAAGACTGGCAGAGAGTGCTCCACAGAAAAATCTTCTTTCCACTTTCTTGTGGCTCTTCCAAATTACTCATGGCTTCAGTGGATAGTTCTGATCGCACCGTACTCGTGTTTCTTTCAACTTGGCATAATGGATGAGATAAGCAGTTATTCCTTATCAGATGACAGTACCACCAGCCCAAATGTTTACCAGTTTGGCATCTCAAGGACAGCAATCTAAAAGGCTGAAACTATTAACAGCGTGACTCTAATACATACAAGATCAGAAGTAGATCTGTGGCACCGTATATTATTTTAGGGAATATATCCACCTTCTATAGGACACTAAAGGTTAAAGAGAGTTTTACAGTCAGCATTCAAGTTTCTGGTCATCTGTTTATCACTTTGGTCTTCTGTCCTTCCCAGTGGGGAATCATTTAAGTGAGCATTTTGCTTTAGCAATTTTAGTACAGCTGACAAATTTCCTATTTCTCCCTTTGAACTTTAGAAACGGCCAAATCACGTTTTCTCCTGCTTTGAAATTTCTTCAAAATTGACATTAATCCATATATGTCACACCGTTTCTTTCTCTAGATATATGTTTTTGGGGGACGTGCATCACCTGAGCAGGAAAGGGGTGGTGAGCTTTATGGGTCATGTTGGTTGTAGGAAAAGGACCTGTCTAGAAGGCCTGGCTGCTAAATCAAGGAGGCTGTTAAAACATGCCACAGTGAGTTATTGTCTTTTGTAACAGTTCTGCTTTGTGTGGAAACACAGACTGATATATAGAA
This sequence comes from Cnemophilus loriae, assembly GCA_013397755.1. Classification (NCBI taxonomy): domain Eukaryota; kingdom Metazoa; phylum Chordata; class Aves; order Passeriformes; family Corvidae; genus Cnemophilus; species Cnemophilus loriae. The sequence continues at coordinate 67,718 of VZTF01007183.1, forward strand.
AGTTAATGCCCAGCTTTTTCACCAAACTTGTAGTTAGAAAGAGTCTAGGACAAGCTCCCGTAGCCCACGCCACATCAGAAACCAAGCATAATGGGAATCTTCAGGGAACTGAGTCCTGTTGCTGCAGGGAAATGACTATTTTGTGATGTTTTCTGGATTCTTCCAGCGAAACGTGACTCCTGCACAATTTTTCTTTTGATGAGGAAATAGCTCTTTGGTTTTGCTCTTGTATTACCAGCTGGAAATTCCACAGCTTTAGTGTCATCTGACACTGAGGGGACAGATGGGTTCTTTTAGGGATCCTTAGCAGAAGGATGGCAACATTAATTCACAGTTACAATTGCAGCTTTAATTTCTTAACATGATTTCATGATTAGTATAAGACAAATTTGTGATTAGAATGGCACAGGATGTCTGCTGACAGAATCAATATAATACAATCTGTAAGTAGTGTAATATAAAATTTATAACACATCTTGAGATTTCTAATGATCTGGACCCTCTGCAGATTGTGTCAGATCTTAATACATGATTTAGCGCCTATATAACAATCAAAATCTAGACTTGAAACTTATGGTTACTTAGAGCTTGAAGGAAGCAGAGGACAGCAGGGGTGTCTCTGGCCATTGTGAGGTCACAAATCTCACTGTCCAGCAGCTGTTGTAATCTGGGTTCCCTACATAGGATTTATAACTGTTTGATTTTATGGAGCGTGCTCTGGCTGCTGCTGCACTTCCCTATTCTCTGGCAGAGCCTTTACCACCACCAGGCTGAGTGCCTGGGAACTTCGAGAAGGGTGAGGAAGAGAGTAATAGCCTGGCCTGTAGGAACCTTGAGGCCAGTAGGGAGGGGAAGAAGAAATCTGTTTGGTTTGTCTACTTGGTTCCTAGGACCTTCAGGGACTGATAATGAAGGAAAGGGAACCAATACATGACTTGCTTAGTCACAGAGAACAGCTATTTGTCCCATAAAACAGCATTACTTATGCTAGCTGTGTTACCGGGGATTGGGAGCAGGGTGTACTGGTCACATCAGGAAGCTCCTGGGAACAGAGTAATTTGCTTTCCAGATGTCTGACATGCAATTTGTTTATTGTTTGTTTGTTTGTTGTTATAAAAGCTGTTCCATAAGCATAGATCCTTTCATTTTATGAGATTATATGGCATAATGTGACCTCGTATAGTTGCAGAATCACAGAATCACAGAATAATCTGAGTTGGAAAGGACCCACAAGGATTATCGTGTCCAGCTCCTGGCCCTTCAAAGAACCATCCCCAGAAGTCACACCATGTGCCTGAGAGCATTGTTCAAATGCTTCTTGAACTCTGTCAGGCTTGGTGATGTGACCNTTCATGACCCTCCTTTGGACTCTTTCTAATCATTTAATGTCTTTCTTATATTGTGGCACCCAACACTGCCCCCAGCACTCGAGGTGAGGCTGCCCCAGTGCAGAGCAGAGCAGGACAATCCCCTCCCTTGCCCGGCTGGCAATGCTGTCCCTGATGTGCCCCAGGACACGCTTGGCCCTCCTGGCTGCCAGGGCACTGCTGGCTCATGTTCAACTTGCCATCGACCAGGACCCCCAGGGCCCTTTCCATGGCACTGCTCTCCAGCCTCTGTCTGTACATGCAGGGTTGCCCCATCCCGGGTGCAGAATCTGGCACTAGCCCTTGTTGAACTTCATATGATTGGTTTTTGATCATCTGTCTAATTTGTCAAGGTCTCTCTGCAGGGCCTCTCTGACTCTGAGGGAGTCAACAGCCAAATCTCCCAAACAAGGATTTTATCACAAACTGTGGATACAAGGGAGAAACGATGGTCTCTGTAGAAAACACATCTGAGTCAGGAAGTCCTAGACCTGGAATGATATAAGAGGGCATGCATTTGCCAAATTCTTTTTCTTCCACGAAGATTAATTTATAACTTCAGATTGGCACAGAGCATGGAGATAGGTGGGCCTTGATGAAAGAATGGCCTATATTTTCCCTCCAGTTTTGCTTTCTTATTCTGGATTGCTTTAAAGCAAGTGCCTGTAATGACTGCTGCACTAGATTTCACAGTGCAGAAATAAGGTGGGAATATTTTGGCTAAGCGGAATCCAAGAACCTGCCGGTCACATTCCCAGCACACTCTTTATTCCTGGCTGCCAGTTTGTAGTTTGTTGATTTGGGTCTCCAAATCCTGCCATCTGTTCATATCTTAGCCAAAATTAAGGGTTTTTAAAAACTTCTGATGCAGACAAATTTCTCACAGACACAGATTTTAAACTACCTGATGCATTCACTGCTTGACCTTGATTAATTCTTAACTTTCTTTAACTATTTCATTTAGGAAATTTACTTGAGATTTATGCTAGTAGACCAACTAGCTCACTGTGGTCATTCTGCTTATACATGCAGCTTCATTGTGCCCATTATCAAGGGAGCTAAGCTCTTTCCAAGTACTATAGCATTCCTTTTGACATCAGGCATAGTGCGGACCCTCTACGTCATTAAAAATAATGTGGGATTATCTGCGGGCATAGAGAATGGAAGATAGAATACTGAATGGAACAATGTAATTATTCTGCTTAATGTGCTTCGTACAGTTCGGAACTGGTGATAATTTTTTAACAGTCTTGTTCTAAAGTCAGTTCCCAGAAGACTACTTTCTTCAGATGCTGTCGGTGGGGAGTGACTCCTAGAACCAGTGGCTCTATCGCCACTATATAACAGGACTTGGGAACTCTGGTTCTGCTTCAACTTCATCTGCATTTTCACAGATCTCCACAGATGCTGGCAACATTGTCCTTGAGTTCAAACTCTGTCTTAAAGTGGTAACGTATGCCTAAAAGATCACAGTATCATGGTGTAAGGCTGTTTAGTGATTTATCTGAACACCTTTGGAAGGTACAGGAGTCTACAGCTCCTCTTCCAAGTGGATGGGCACCATCACACAAATCCTTTGCAGACCTAAAAGTGGCATTAATCCACGCCCTTACGAGGAGCCTAAGCGCTGCTCTTCACACTCTTCAAATCTCAGAAAAAAAGTTTCTTGATTCTGAAAACAAGCAGTAAATTATGGCTGAGAACGAGCCGTGGTGCTCCAGCTGTTGCCTAGTCCAGGTGTGGCACTGCTGCTTGACCCGTAACACACCAGGTGCCAGCAGAGGTTTTCAGGCTTCAGGAATACATACCTTGGATATTACACAGATCAGACATTACATTTTCCCCATCCCAATACGTAACCATAATCCTTAATCTAATAGAATACATTTTTGTTTGTGTTCCCAGTTAAAACACATTCTGCATAATTCAGCAGTGATAATACACAAACTGGCACTCCAGGGCTACAGTTCTTGACATTTAGGCCCCATGGCTACAGCAGGGAGACCATAAGTACATATAACCCCATAGTTTCTGTGGGTAAATCATAAGTCAGAATGACTACAATAGTTTGAATTGAAGCAGTTTGAGAGACCCACCACTGTATGCTCAGGGAACTGCATACCTGAAAATTAACTACATTATATATCCCCCATGTTCCAAAATATTTCACATTTAAAAATTGCTAGAAAACTTTGATAGAAAATTTTCTTAAATGCTATAAATGTTTAAATATATAGAAACTAAAAAAAAAATTGGTGTCCAAATGCTAGTTGGTACCACTCAGGAAAATCAACATCTACATTTTCTTCCTCTGTTTAGGAAGAAGTTATGTTTTGATGATAAAGCCAATATGATGGAGGCAGAAGAGTTTTCAAATGCAAAAAAAGCCCTTCATGTCTGAGAACTGGCAATATTTTCACAGAACTTTTCTTTAACCCTTGAAGATGTACATTCAGCTGGAAGACATACTATAAAATTGCTACAACTGGATACTATACAAATCCAAAAATTATCTTATCAATAAATTTCCTGAACTTGAGAACTCCAGAGCTCCTTTGTTCTGGCTGTTTGCTTGTTTGTGGGTTTTTGTGATTTTTTTTGGTTGGTTGTCTTTTTCCATTTTCTTTTTTTTAGTAACATTTCTGCAGGTAGTGACTGTGTAGCAAAAGAAATAATTTTCCTTGGCTAAAATTCCCATATCAGTCTCACAACTTTTAATCCATGAAAACCCTCATTTTAATGTCCTGTAAATATGCAGTTTATACATTTTGTATATAATGTGTGGCTGTAGGACTACATTTTGAATTACCAATGTTTCAATAAACCAGTGAAAAATAGAGCCATCTGCAATCTGTATGCTGAGCACAGAAATAAAATTACGCTTTAATGCAACCGTGAAAATGTGGCATTTCAAAAATGGCATATTGCAATGTGTCCTAGAGCATTAGATATCCGTTAATCTTTTAGCAGCTTTTTGAGCAGGACATCTCTTTGAGCATGAATGCTTATTTTCAAAGAGACCATGCCTTTGCCTTAGGGAAAAGGTTATGAAGACTACTGAAGAAATTTGTCAGGACACTAGATTTATTGTACTTCTCTTTTCCAAAATTTACCATGTAATCGCTAATCTCTGGAAAACTTTGATTTAACATGTCATCTAAAAGATATTACTATATTATTGCTAGCACACTAGCCAGGATGCAAAATACAGCGGTGTAAGTAGAAGGACTATGTCCCAGATTTTCAGACATGACTGGCTGCAATCTCCTGACAGCAGTGACAGAGGAACCTTCCAGTCACACTCTGTCCTGCATGTTTCACTATATAATCTTCACTAGCATAATTTTCAAGTACTAAAAAGCTGAAATTTTCCAAATATAGTTTCAGAGAAGCAGACATTTTGTGATGGTAAAACATCTATTACAGTAATTTCAAATGCCTGCATTTTAAGTTTCCTTTAAATCTTTTGACTGGAAATAAGAAACTGTAAGAAATTTAGGCTTACTGTTAACAGACTTTGTTTTTTTACATAGTAAAAATTTTTTTGCTAACACGCAGGACTGACAGCTCACCAATGGGAAGTTTTGACTTGTCTACCCAAACCTTAGGTTTGTAAGAGGTTTGATCCCTGTAACTCTAGAGAACGTTACTAAGTCGAGAGATTTCAGGGAAAGAAATCAAAATGGAAAGACATTAGTTAATAATTGTGAACTAGGAATACCAGAGTAGTGTGTTCACCTTTTTACAATCAAGCTGTACATCTGTTGCCAGATAAAAAGTGCTGTCTATTCCCTCTGTAATGTAAGTTAATTTCTTCCCACTCTTCCAAATGATAATGATAAAAAAAAAAATCATGTCCCTTTCAGTTCTGATTACAATGTGCTCATCTACAATTGGTCTTTACAGGTGTCTGCATAAGCAAAATATACTTCTGTTTTTTTCCTTAAGAATAGGGCTTGGAATGCCATGCTTTCAAGATGTGAAATGCCATATAATATGAAACAAAATCCATTGGCTGAAGGAATTTTAGAGTGTTATAATATTAAATTTCATTTTATAATGTCAAAGGTTCCATAGGCAAAAATTTGCAACGGTTAACAAGTATGACCTTTAAATTAGTCACATGAAATTCAAGGCGTAAACTTTAATATTCGCTCATGTACAGCATTTTTTTGCCTAAAAATCCAGTAGAAGGAATGAATCCACCAGTCCTTATTAATATCACACTGATGAGTGATAGTGAAGTGATGGTTCAAATCTATAGCACTGACTTGTGTAAGAAAGCAGAACTGGGCCAAATGAAAGAGAAGATCCCTAAAATAGTTAGGATTTCAGCTCCTAAATCAATAATTGCATATAATCAACCATTTGCAGTGGTAAGTATTTCAGTAAGCTGCTGCTTTTCATCTCAGTTTTTAGACTTTCTTAGTTTGGGAAACCTGGTGGGCTAAATCACAATGAAAAGAATCTTGTTAGATGGGTTCACACATTTGTACCATATACAAGTAGATGGTAACCAAGGTGCTTTTAGTTTGCTTGTTCGTTTGCTTGTCTTGTTTCAGTTGCAGTGTAGAGCTTATAGTCCTTGCTAGCTACTTTAGATCAAGGATGTTTGAAAGTAGATTTGTCAAAAAGGACAAAAATAGCACGTAAGATAATAAGCTTTGAAAATAAATCAGCCTTGGGAGACCAAGACTCACCTCTACTGTCACCTACACAAATACCAGAACTGTGAAACATACAGTTATGTCGAAGATACCTGCTGCAGCTTTGGCATAGAATCCAGGAGTGAGGCGTGTTTACTACAAAACGTGCTAACTTTTCCATTAGTGCTTGTCATCAAAACTTAAACTTAAATACGATCTTTCACAATTCCTCAAAGTTAGTATATCTATATAGCTAAGAGCTCTCTTGATTTAAATGAATTAATTTGGTATCACCATGTATTATTTTGATGCAGGTTATTTTATAAAACTGAAAAATGAGCTTATGAAGTTATAATAATCCAACATGGTGGCCTTTGCTTTTTAAAGAAGTGTTAATCTTACTTCACGAGTTCCAAAGAATATTTCAAAGTTCCTTTTAATTCAGAGAGAACTGGGTATATGTTCTAAGTCATGCATATCAGAGTTCTACAGAAATTGCTGATGTTAAAATACTGTTTATAGTTTCAGTGTTTGCATTTGAAAAAAGATACTGAAAAAAAATTAGGACGTAGAAATTAGCTTTTGTGTGATTGAATGTGTGTAAAGCTTCTTAGGAGTCTTAAAACAGCTCAGTGTATTAAGGACACCAAAAATAAAACTCTTGTTGAGTTGTTTACAGTATCTAAGTGCTTTTATATGGAGAAAATACAGTCATAAAGCTAGACTTTTAAGAAAGGAATGACAAGGTTTAGCATGAAGAACCTGAGGCCAGACAAATTAAATAGGAAATATAGCATATTTTTATTAGCGAATTGTAACCAGTCACTTACTATGGTTAATTCGCACATTTTAGGATGACCTCAGATATACTTAGAAGATGTGCTTTGACTAAAAACAAGTTTCTGAGATACAGCACATTGGTAAAACAATGAAATGTATGATCTAGTGATGTATTTGAAGAGGGGCTGGATGACCATATAGGTTGCTGGTCTTGAACTCGTGAACTACGTGTACATGACCAAATTGCTAACAGAAGTAAGAAACACTGAGGGTGTATGCCAGGTATATGCCTTCAGTATTTTTTTGGCTATACTTTACTTTTTGGGACACAAGATGAGCAATTTGATTTTCCTTGATGTTAATAGCCATTTGGGGAGTTGAATTAATGAAATAATAGAATAGGTTCTACCATTAACGAACTTCAATAGTTGATTTATTTGCTACATTCTGCTGTATTGTTTTCCTTTTTGTTTTTTTCCTTACTACATAATCCCAGGGAAATGCAGTGCCACGCTGCAAGACTGCTTTAATGTCAGATTTTTCCACATCATAAACAAAAGAGATGTCATTTAATGTCTTAAGGAGGATTTAATTCATAATGCTATCACTTTGCATTTACCCTGGTATGCATCTCTGTTACCTGTGAAATGTTCACATTCGTTAAGAATCACTGCTCACTGTTTATGAAATGAGGTCTTAAGAAAGATTTTAAAGTTAATTGCTGAACTTTGGTTCTTTTATTCAGCAGTTCTGTGGAAAGTGTGGAACTGGAGGGAAAAACTGAAGCGCTGCTGAGGACAATATTACGACTGTAAAGGTACTGATGAAGAGAGTCGTGTGCTATCCTCCCAGGGAAAGTAGATTGAAGAGTATACAAACATGGGAGAACCAACTGTGCCTAACATGAAAATCCATGAGTTACTGTGATTTCCATGGGCCACATGTTATGAGCAGAATCTCTGCAAAGCACTGATAAAAAATTCATGTACATGCAGTGGTTTTTCCAAATTTACTGAGACAAGGGGCTGACAGTCCCAATCCAATACTCTCCATTGTTGTGTGTAATGGCTATTGACTTCAAACAAGCGAAGTATTTGCTGGTTTTATTTTTCAAATGGAAAATTAGTGTACACATTGCAATTAGCCATAGGTCTTTAAAGAGTTCTGTTTGGTGGCTAATTCCATAGAATTACAGTAAGAACATAGAAATTAAACCAGCCTATCGCTCCCCACAGAGCCAGTCAGCTCATGATTCAAGCACTGGACTGTTTAGCTGAAATAGCGCCATTCTCTGCTTTATTATCACCTACTGGCTGCATGGTTGAGTAATAAAAACTATAATTTCTGAGAAAAAGTGTACCAGGTAAAATACAGCTTGCAATAGATTGCCAGACAGGAGATCAAGATAGAAACAATAGTTTCTTACTGAAAATGATCTTGAACTAAAGGTTAATCAGAAGAATGTGTGGAAAACCTTGACAACTCTCTTCTACTAAATAGCATTCCACAAAGAATCCTATGTATTTAATGCAGATTTCTGAAAAATAAAGATGAGTCATTTTCTCACAATTAATCTATTCTTTAACAAAGAAAAAGAATTTTCCTAGAAGCAATTTTTTATGTCTCAGAGAGCTCTACATGACTTGTCTAGGTTCTAACATCTCGTTATAATAAAATACCTAGTTACTGCAGCATTTTCCATTTTTTCAGGGTAGAGTTTTGTCTTTTTTTTTCCATATCAGAAATTACTTAAACAGTATGAGACACAGCTTCAGTTTGACAATGGTATCTCCAAAATAATGAGTAGAAATTAGTGAGTTGGGATGTTTAGAGGGCAGTATTATTAAAACCATGACACCTATTTTACTTTCTCTCTTATTATTTAAATGTCACTATGTGCTAGCATTGTACAGCTGGAAATAATAACCATCTTCAATTACCTCATCTTTCATGCTTGCCAAAAAATACATGCAATAGCATGTTTAATTCATCACGTTTTGTTTGTACATTAATAAAAGGAAATTGCACAGACAGGAACTGCAAAGTATTGTGTAGCAGAAGTAATGAGTAGACAGCAAAAGGTCTGGTTTGGAAGTTCAATGTTCATTTGCAAGCTATGGACCTAAAATAAAGTATGGTTTGAAGAAAAGTGTGGCTGTGCATTCAATATTTGCAAAATAAATTAAAGATATAGCTCAGTTTCCTTAAACTTTCATTTTAAATGAGTAAACTTTTCTTCTGGAAGTAATGCTAGAACCTTCAGCTGGACTACAGAGTTGTTAGCTGATTCAATGATAACCTTTTTGAAAACTTTCTGAAGAGGTTTTATAAAAGCACTGGACTAAATGTGACAAGTGAGGCCAGAACTTATCACTTAGGGTTGAACTTGGTGTATTGTATTCTTAAGGCTTTATTCCTATTTTATTCTGCTGAAACAATGGAGAATAATGGAAGTGCCTTCTGAGAGAAAAGTATAAATCAGGTCCTTTTGAGTTCAGAGATTGAAACTCTAATTGGTTGATAATTTTTGTCACCTTTCTTTTTAATTTTGTTTAATATATTTTTTTTTCTTTTTTCTCTTTATTTTCTATTTTCACGCTGTTGAGGCCTTGGAAAACCTCTCAGTTGAAGGAGAAGGAAAAAGACAGCTAGGAGCAGAATTAAACTTGTTCTTGATTATTGTAAAATTTCATCAGAACCCAGGTGCAGGAAGGAATTGGAGAAAGAAAGAACTAGGAATAAAATTTAAGTTTATTTGCACAGAAAGGAAATGTTCCACCTAATTCCTAGCAGAACAGACAGTTTTCAGTAACTCATTAGCAGAGAAAATTTAGTAGAACCCTTAAGTAACACCTGAATCCCAAGCTTGTAATGACCTCCTCTGGAAATGAACCCTTCAACTATAAAAATGCAGAATATTTTCTTTCTTGTGACACAAGATGGCTATTTTTCTGTGGGGACCCTGAGAATGCCTGCCAGTGCACAGAGAAAAACAGGAGGCTGTACTGCTGTGTCACAAGTGCGGGCAGGGGCTCAGGTGCAATCTGTCCCTTTAGGTTGCCTTAAGTAACCTGTGTCTTTTCCTTTTGCAGAAATACACAGCAAACAAAAAGAGAGTGGAAAGAGGCACATCTGGGAAAGGGGACACTTCTGAAAAGGCACAGTCTCTATGGTTTAAGGAGAAATTTAGTTAGCCTCTCTCAAGCAGTACTCATCTCTCCTTCCTTGAATGCTGTGATGTACTCTGCTCCTTCTGCAGATCAAAGACAAATCCAGTACATAATTCCAAAACCCAATTAAGTCTAGTAGAGAATTAAATTTAAGAGTTTGAAATGCAGACTGATTTAATCAACTGTGGATTATTCATGCTGGATTTGGATATCTTATTCTGACCAATTTGAGTTTATTTAGTTTGAATAGTAATAAGTCAAGGAATATGAAATCTCATATTGAAGGAAAGTCGGAGTTTCTTGTATGCAACATGTGCTGTGGATTAACTGGAATTACATTGTGCCAAACTGCCTTGAATCTGTTCTTTTCCTCTGGTGTAAATAAGATGTCATTCTATCATAGACTATTAATCCTTCTTTGAAAGTATCCTCACATGATCTGTGCTCATTCTAATGCAATTGCTGTGGATGCTGAATCCTGAAACAGCTGTAGTACACTACACTATACTAATACTACACCAGCAGTTCACTCTCTTTTGCTGGCTACCAAGGTCAGGTTATCTCCTAATCTCTTAGTCATCTGTGATCATAATGCACTTGTATCACCTAATGGATTTAAATGCAAGTGCAGGGACATTTGTATGCCATTGGACCAGATTTCACATGACTGTAGCATGGCATTGAGATACACCTTGTACATGAACGTGAATAGTTCCAGGGAAAGAGTGCATAGAAAGCCTTTCAATGATCATTTAGCCTATACATGTGCACTAGCATCTCCAAAGCAGACATCACAGACAGAATCCTAGTGTCTACCGATGTAAAAATAAGCATAAGAACAGCAATTACATTTGTGGAATATCACTGCGGAGTATAGAAATCCAATTTCCATTTCTTTTACTCCAATATACAAAGGTACAACAACCATCCATCACTTGTGCATTTTATTTTCATTTTTTGCCCTTCTTTTTGCTATGATTTGGAGTTTGTTGGGGTTTTTTTAAATTATTTTTTTCTCTGTTTCAGCTGTATAAAAAGATGGTCTTTCATCAAAGCAGCTGATGACAGAAATGAAGTGTTGCATAATTGCTCATAGCCTTCTAAGATGTAGTGAAAATCTTTAGGGAAATGAATTCCTCAGAATGAGTTCAGATTCATGTTTCATTCAGTGAGAACCCTAAGAAAAAAGTGCCCAGAAACTGGTAGGATGCTTGTGGCATGAGACCCTTTCATATTCTCTGAATAATAGCGTAGAACTCATGAAAATAATCTCTGTGGATTTGATCTGAACACCCCTATCTTCTTATGAAGAGAAGTGAAGGTCAAGAATAGATGCGTGAGTCCAACAAAGTTGGTTTATAATTCAATGTTACTGGTTGCAAAAAGCCAGATTACCTTCCAAGTGTCAGGTCATCATCACCTTTTTGCCAGAAGTTTTCTAGGCCAGTAACTGCTAAAGGTGGGAAAGGAATCTTGGAGAAGAATCACTACATGAGTGTGGTTTCCCTATAATCTTCACCAAATGCCTGCTGTTTGGCAGTGTTGGAAACAGGACACTGATCTAACTCTCACACGTTGTTTTTATGGCTGACAGCTGCCGCAGCAGTTCCTGTTGTCATTCCTGCAGTATGAACACAATGTCCTTTTTCACACTGAAGTGGATGAACACTGCATGCACTGAGGTGTGTCTGGAAACAGGATTACCCCACTCGATCTGTGAGAGCTAAGGAAACTGCTTACCTCTGTGAAACAATGTATTTGGGTCCAGAAATCTTGTCGTTGAGCTATCACTGTCTTGACACAAGAAATGAAATGGAGTATTTAATCTCAATTTTACTGTGAGGTGTCAACTCAGTGAATGAAGTTTAAAGAAGGTAGGTTAGATCTACTAACCACTTTCAGGTGTTACCATGCCATAAACACTTAGTTTCTTGTGAAACAATCTTTTTTTTTATAGAACGTAATGAGGAACAAAAGGAGAAAGGAATAACTGTTGCTAGATAAGATTTTCACAAGGCAATGCTTCAGCAGTTGGAGTTTAGTTTTCACCACATTTTGAGTACTATTTAACATAAGTTTTCAGTTAGGTTTTGTAGTATATAGCTGTGCATTTAGTATTCTTGATCTGTAAAAGGTGCAGAGAATTTTTAAAAGCAGAAAAACAGAGAGAGATACTTGATGCCAACCACAGTCTCAAAGACCTCAGAGGCTGAGGATTGTGGTTGCTTTATAGAATCATAGAATCATAAGATGGGTTGAGTTGGAAGTGACCTTAAAGATCGTCTCATCCTAACACCCCTGCCAGATACAGGGACACCTCCTAGTAGACCAGGTTGCTCAATGCCCCATGCAGCCTGGCCTCAAACACTTCCAGGGCCGGGACATCCACAGTTTTTCTGGGCAACCTCTTCCCATGCCTCACCAACCTTGCAGTAAGGAATTTCTCCCATATAGCTAACCTAAATTTTTCTTCTTTCACTTTGAACCCTTATTCCTTGCCCTGTGACTACAGTTTCTTACAAACAGTCCCTCTCCAGCTTCCCTGGAGGCTACTTCAGATGCTGGAAGCTTGCTGTGAGGTTCCCACACAACCTTTTCATCTCCAGAACAGCCCCAACTTTCTCAGCTCATCTTTTTAGAGGACGTGCTNAGAGAATCCAGGTGCTGAGGAAACCCGCTGGTGGGCAGGCCTAATAATGTAAAACCCCCCTTTTTACCTCAGTAACAAAGACCTCTCCCATCGACCCTATGGAGATTCGGTCTGTCTGATTGGCCTACAGACAGACATTCCTTGTATCCTTAAAAGGATGTAGTCCAGCACCCACTCCACCCCCTCCTTACCCCCATTGGTTGTTTTTGTATTACCTCACTTCCCTCCTTGCATCCTATATAAGGCTACCCCAAAGGGAAGCAGGCTCTTTTTGCTGCTTTGCCTTGTCCTTCCACCTCTGTCCCCTTGCTGCCCTGGACCTGTGGTCCCTTCCCCCCTCGCCTCGCCCTTTCCCCTGCTCCCTTGCCTCCTCGGAATGCTTCGAAACAGATAAGTAATAAACTTCGGTGCTCCAGCAAGGGCCGCCTGTGACTCTTTGCCTCTAGTGACGCCTGAGCTGGCCAGCTCAGTGTGAGTGGCTGCGTGTCTCCACCGCACTGGTGAGAGAACTGGCCTGCGGGGTGCCAAGAAGCACCGCCAGGGGTTCCTTAGCCAACAGGTTCCTATTGGGACAAGCAGAAATCTCTCCACCAACATACCTCACCACGGCGTTAGTTGGCGTGTCTGGGATTGCCGCAGTGCAGGTGTAGGACCTTGCACTGGGCCTTGCTGAACTCCCTGAGGTTTGCATGGTCCCACTCTCAAGCTTGTCCAGGTTCCTGTGGATACCATCCCTTCCCTCCAGCGTGTCTCAACTGCCCCACACAGCTCAGCGTCATCAGCAAACTTGCTGAGGGTGGCCTCGATCCCACTGTCCACGTCACTGACAAAGGTGTGGAACAGTATCGATCCCAGGACAGTCTCCTGAGGGCTTCTCCTACATAAAGTGAAGAGAGATTTTGGAGAGAAGAGCCTCCAATGAAAATGTGATCTTGATGACCTCAAACATTTCCTCTGGTAGAGCTTTACTTAAGTAAATTCTGAATAGCTTTTCCGTTGCTCTTTCGCTTTATCATTGACAAGGGCACTTCCTGTGTCAGTTCTTCATTATTTGTAGTCCCTGCACTCCGTGAATACTTGTTTCAGTGTCTTTTCTCAGAATATTTTTCTTTAGCTACCTATATACAATGTTTGGGATGCAGTTAATCACTTGTGGGAGTTCTCTCTTTTCCTGATTCGGGAAGACTAACAGTCACATATATGCTTTTTATGAAACCTCATTGAGACACTCTTTAAAAGGATTACTTTAAAACTGTCATAACCATTTTTCAGAAGCTGAAATATAATACTTTATCGCTTACTGAGACTTTTAGAAATGAAGTCTAGGAAATAATTGCTAATGAAGAAATTATTTTCAAAATACTCAAACCCAAGATTTCTTATCAAAATTTACATAAGTCTTTGTGTCAGTCCTGAATAGCCAACCTTACATCCCAGGGGGTTGTACATATATAGAGAGGCAAACAATTTAAATAGAAATTGTCAAGGTTTGAATATTGCCTTTTGGCATGACTTGGTTTGGCCATTTGCAGTTTCCAATGATAAAAAGCCTCAGCAACAAGTCAAATGTATAAATAGATGTTTTTTAAATTGGTGAGTCAATTATATCCGATAATACAATTCAAAATAGAATTCAGAATTATTTTTTGCTTACTCAGGGAACGTTACCATCTTCTATTCTGAAACACATTAGCAATGATTAATTTTAGTGACTACTCACTGAGACATGAATATCTGAGGATCTCAGGGTTGTTCTTGGGTTTTGTTCTGCTGAGTTAACATCTTTTTTCATGGTGGGGTGGGAAGGGAGATGGAGGGACAGATGTAGAATGAGCCAGATGTAGAATGAGCTTCAAAGAATCTAAGGGCCAAATCCAGGATTGTGACAGAAACTTACCTGTGACTGTGACTAAGTGTTTCAATTTCTCATCTCTTTTAAATATACCAGTCATCGAGACACCTACAGGAGAAGTCAGGGTGGTAAAGCTTAAGTCAGTATATTTGCTTAGAAGCGTCCAAAAGCAAACTCAGATAAAAAAAGGAAATTCACAATTCTTAAATACTATTATTGTATCTTAAACCTGCTGAGTACTCAGCAATAAAGTCTATCTTTTGATGAGCTATTCTATTTCTTTTACATTTTTGCGGGGATAATATTTGCAGATGACTTATTTTATGGAGAAAAACATTTCTGTCTTTGAACCTAGAAATCTTGCCAAAACATTTGGATTCACCTTATCCATTATTTCAACAAACAGAGAGCTAGGTATTTTATATGTTGCTGTTGAAGGGTCATGTTTATATTAAACTGGAGATGTGTACTATTCTACAAGAGGCTTGAAAGAGATTATGCAGCCATAGGGAATGCCTTTCTAACTTCATAAGCAACAGGGGACCACTCAGCATGCCATTTTTTACACACTCTGTAACCTTCATAAAATATCTTTAAACATCTACTCACAAATATATGTCAATGCAATATTATTTTAATTAAGTTTACCTTGACCTCTTTTGTTGCTTCATAGTTTAATATAAAAAAAATGTGAGGCAGAGCAATAACAGGAATATATTTGTGAAGTCCAGGAGTATAAAGGTTTCTACTGCTACCGATAAAATTTCAGGAAATTGAAAGTTTAGTAGAAATCATGTGAGCATTATAATGCTTTTTTCTCTAGAGATGTTTCTGAAGATCTGAGAAGTTAGTAGAAGAAACACGAACACTTGGAATCTAGCTTTTTTTAAAACAGGTCTTGACCTCAGTGACAGTTGAGTAACTGAGTTCAAATAAAAATATTATACAGCTAGATAATATTTCCTTTCTAGTCTACTGAGGACTTTTTAAATCCTTTATGAATTCATAGGATCTGATGGTTTCAAAAGAGAGGTGTTAGAGAAACAGAATGACTGTCTCCTCTGCACCTGTCTTTTGCACCTAATGCAGAGTACTTAGACAACTTTTTAATGCCACATATGTACAGACATGCTCAGAGCACCTGTTCAGAGACAATCCTAATCTTCTAGGCTGTAGGAGTGCCCATGCAGTACCTCTCTTACCTAATGATATGTAGCTTTCTTTTTGCTGCTCATGAATTTACATATTTTTCTATACAATGTTTATTCTGAGAAATTATATTCTTTTAGTGTCCATAAAAATATACTCACTGAATAAATTTTTAATCTAAAACCAGTCTTTTTATAAGCATATGAAGCATTCATCAACACCATCAACAACATTTTCATATCCATACTATATGCTATACTTTTGACTACAATGTCTATTAATCATGGTAAAAGAAATTACTCTATAATTTGTTTTTTAATGCAGACACCATATATTTACTTAGTCTTCAGAGCTATTCAGACTCTCAAGGCTTCACTGATAAGTAATAATAAACAATTCTTGAAAAGATTGACAATAATGTGAAACAAACGAAAAAGTAATCACCAAGGAACAATTTGATGCTTCATTACATTTCTGTTAGTTCAATTTTTGGAAGAACAAGAGATTAATATCTTCTGAAAATCACTTCCATAAATCTAAGTGTGCATCCTTGAGCAAAAATTTTTTTTTAACAAGGTGATTTTTGGCAGTTAGTTCAGAAACAATCTGAGGATAATATTATCTTTGTCTGTAAAACCTGAGACAAATATAATTCTTTTAAAAATTTGCTGCTTGGTAGTTTACTTGCCTGGGGAAACATGAAGTAGATTTTACTTTTGTTGTGTAACTGGGATGAAATTTCTAACTCTTAGCAGGAGAGGGGTAAAAATTGTATGTAAAGCACTTTATGATTCTCCCAAGCTTTTCCTCTTTTATATTTTTATTCTCATACACCTGTATCTGACTGATGTCTCATATTTTGTACTGAGTTATTAATTCTCTGGTGCATGAACCATTTTTTGTTATAAACTTGTATAACTGGCTCTAAGTGCACCACTTGGGTACCTGTGCATTACTGAGGTAGAAAATTCAGGTCCACTCAGCCTTAAAATGGAAGGCTTATTTAACCAGCTTGGTTGCAGCATGAGAACTTATGTAACCACTGACACACAAACAGATTGTGTGACTGATACTCATTTTGGTACATCTTTGATTTCCCAAACAGAATGACCTGTTACCTATTTATATCTGCAGACAATCTGCAACAAGATTCCTGAGTATCTTGAGCTCAAANTATCTCTGGCTTCACAATGTCACAATGTGAATCTCTAAGTCCTTTTATTCCTAAGTCCTTATAAAGTATAAATTTATAATATGCAGTTAAAATGGTTTCTTTATAACTGCTTAAAGTTTGCAAGTAGGAACAAGGTTGACCTCTTCAGCAAAGCAGCAATATTCATCAAAGCTTTTACCATTGGCTGGAAGAACTACACTAAGTTTAGTTTCCAGGTAAGGATAGCAGAGACAAAAAACAGTTCCTTTCTGGGTTTCCAACAAAAAGCAAACTTTGTACTTGTGATCAAAACAGCCTAGCAACCACCAAAGAGCTTCTCAGAAAGGTCTTATAGCAGTACACCACACTACCCAGTTTTTAACTTCTGCCTTTTGGCATCCCTCTCTTCAAACACTACTGTGTAGCATTGTGACAGTGTTTATCACGACTTAATGTTATTTATGGTAGTTTTGTGGCATATTTAAATTTCTAACTCAGAACTTAAGTAGAAAATAGCTGCACTGAGTCCGCCAACAGTTGTATTTAACATTGTATGTAGCTCTTGATGGTTTCTATATCATTCTGCATTAGATACACCAGTCAAAGTAATACACTGAGAAGTTTACTTCTTATATTTCATCAGAACTGATGAACAACTTAGTGTTTTCCTTGAGAACCTTGGGGGCTCAGAGGGTCTCAGTCTGTGCTGCAACCTTCTTCATCACTTGGGTCCGTACAAAACACAAGGTTGTCTACCACGTTCCCTCTAAGTTGCACTGGAAGTGAAAATCATTCCTACTCATTGTCACAACAGTTCAGTGGATAAAGCATTGACTGGGGAGACCTGTATTCAGTTATTTCCTCTGTCTCAGGAAATTCAAGCTTATATCTTCAATCTCCAGAAAAAATCACCACTATAACTGTGGGTTATAATGATAAAGAATAAAGGAATTCTCTGCCTCTTCTGTTGAAAATGTTCTTCTCTAATTTTAGACAAAGAAAAAAACCAAATACATGAGCAAAACATCTATCTGAGCTGTGGAAACCTGTATGTGAACACAATTCCCCTGTAATAGCTAAGGGAAACTTGGCCTTAGCCTATACTGCAGCAGCCACTTACGTATTTTCCATCAAAGAACCACTGAATGAAGTACAGAAGTTGTCCTTAGAATTGATTTTAGCTTACTTTTTTCTAAGGAGAATGAAATAACCTCCAGACTAGGAGAAATGAAGCATCCCCTTTTAAATCATTCTGGCTTGCTTTCAACTCTCTTACCCAGATTTTATTGATATTGCTCTATGCTTTGTTATTTTGCCATTAATCTACAAAACTGTATTTAACACTGCAATTATCATTCTTTTCCATGTGCATGAAAAAAATTGAGAGAAGCCTCAGAATTAGAGGCAGAAAACATACTGTGAGGTGACAGAACCATACAGTTGGATAAAGATCCCAAGACAAGTGTACGCTGAATAATTTTTTGAGCAGCAGAAGGTAGCACAAGAATTGCCACTGTGCTTGTCATCATATTATTTGAATGCATAAACCTTAGCTTTGTTTCATCAGTAATAATACCATACCTATTCTCCAGTAGTAGTACATGTTTACAATTCGACAAACAGATTCATGCTCTCTGACCCAATTCATTGTTCTACTCGCTGGTTCCCAAGCCTAAATAAACAGATTAATGTTCTCTTCCAAGTTAATATTAATAAAGACCCTGTCCAGGCAAGGAAAGAAGAGGTCTTCCCCACGGTCTCTGATGTTTACTTATGCCGAGTATTGCGAAGGCCTGGGTTCTGATTTCTACAACCACTTGCTCTTGCTGCTGCTGAGTTGCTCTGTCCTCTCCAGATGAATCCAGCTGCTCTGAGCTCCAAACTCTCCAATGCTCTTTTGAGCCTCTCAGTGTCTGGCTCTAGTCTCTGTCACTAAAAAATTCAGTATAGGTATGTATATATACACACATACGCATACACATATTACACTTTATATTTATCTATAGATATATGTTTTACTTCCTTTTTTTTTTCTGCTGAAATCAACAAAAAGGTGCTGCTTTCAGCAGAAGGACCTCCTTCTTGCTCTTTTCCTTCATTTATCCACTGCAATATGCCACCCATCCTTCTGAATGTCTGCATTAGCACTTTGGAAGAGGCTTATAACTGGGAAAATGGACTAACTATAGGAACATTTCTTAGTTTATCCAATTTTTATGCCATAATGTAGTTTTAAGAGATCTGGAGTAACAAGATATGGGCATCTTATAGCTATGCCTTATCCATTTTTAAAAGTCTATTGGATTGTTTTGTTATATTATGTTTAGATCTCTCCACAGCTGTACTATTGACTTTGACAGTAATGTGATCTGGACATTTCTATGACTAGCCTCAAAGTGCAGACTATCATTATAGTCTGGATTTGCTTGCATAGGCACTTTTTTTGATTAAGTGGTATGAATTTTTTTGTCCTTCTTTCTTTCTACGATGCTTGTATTTAGCCTTAGACTTACATACCAAAGCCCTCTCCTTTCAGGCAATGAACAGGGTTTTTTTACCTCTTTTATAAAAATCCATGATTTTTAAAAATCATTATTAATTCAATATTGAGAAAAAAACAATTAGATGCTGCATTAAAGTTTGATGTCTTCCTTATTACTTCCAGAAGCTTCTGATTTTAGTGGAACTTCTTGCACTAAACCCTGAAAAGAGTATTCTCTTAAAGCATGAAAATATGAAGTCATTAAAATCTAAGCTTTTTGTGGTACAGATTCAGATGTTCTTTATGACAGAATTAATACAACTAACAACACCCTATAGTAATCTGGGGGAAAATGACACCTTCTAAGAAAATGGATAACTCTCCCTTGCCACTTTGGATTCAAACTGGATATTTAAATTGAAACCTTGGTCTCACGTGTCCAAGCAACTAAGCTTGAGTCATTCCACTGCTGTCTTTTCAGTCTTGGCTTCTCCATGTTGCTGTGGTGAATACTGCTCACCTCCTGAGGCATCCAGAAGCCTTTTCTATCCTCTGCCTCGTGTGCTTCATTTGAAGCTAGAGGTTCAGTGGCTTCATTGACTGCCTGAGTCATAATACAAACTAGGTCGTCTGTACCCTAGCTGAATGTCCTAATCATTGGACCAGTGAATCACCTCCTCTAATTTTCTGGCCCAATGTCTCTGTTCAATTATTTAAAGAATCCATGACCTTTTCTGCCACAGGTAAACACAGCTGGTGATCAGAGCATCTAGCTGTAATGAGGGAAACTCAGGTTGAAGACCTTTTGCTCCGTTCAGGTCTGTTCTTATTTAACTGCTCTTGCATGCTGTGAGATAACCTCGCTACAGTTTTGTTCCCACAGATATTTCTGTCTTCCTTACCTTCCAGTCTTAAGTTTTTGAGTAAATAGATATAACAAATTTTAAGGAATATTTTCTGAGGTGGCAAAACAATTTCCCCCACTTCCAATCACCAGCATTTACGGATCAGCATCTTGACTTACTGTTATGGGTGTTCATTTAATTATTTGTATTACATTTTCTGTTAGGCACCATATTGTTTAAATGGGTAAAATGGAACAACTGCTTAGATGCTCAAGAAATACTATTTTTCCATATAGTATTGTTTGAGTTCCTACACCATATGATTCCTAAATTATATCAGTATGATAAAAATAATTATTTTTAAGTGTCTTAAAATCACTTTCCTTGTCTGGAAGTATTTGACAGGTAGTATATAGTAAAAAATTACTGTGCTAATGTTGCTATCCTCAAGGATCTAAAACTCACCAAGGCTTTTGAAACCATGAGATGTTCAAAAATATTTTCGTTAGTTTAGTTCATTCTTTAAACTTTCTAAATTAGTAAAATGCACTCAGGTTACATTTTCATGCTTTTCTATAACCTCCCTACAAGTGCAGGAATTCATGCCTATTAAAAGCAATAAACACTGAGACTAATGTATTAATGTAAGCCCAGAAAAGAGGACAGAAATCTCACTAAAATTTGCTGGCTTACAATAAAATAATTTCTGCAGGTTAACCCTCTGTTACCAAGGCTGAGTCTATTTCTGCTGTAAAGCAGTTCTGTTGAAGACTTGAAGCTGCTTTATTTTGGATCATGAATTGACATTATATTGCGCTCCATTTACAGTGTTTTGCGAGTAATATTCACACAGTACTGTGGTATGCTCAGGTGTAAGCCAACTTATTCCCTGAATATATCCACCCTAACATTTTTGGGGCATTTTTTCTCATTTGCTTTAGTTCCAGAAGCACAGGTTCTCAGCACAGAATGACAGCCTAACACTACTTCCCAAAGAGCTAAAAGTCTCAACCTGAATTTTGTTCTCATGTCCATTAAACCATCTGAAAAGTTGCTGGGCTGGGCATGAATAGGCATGTTGTTTATCACAAATGATTGGCCACTTACATTTTAATGCGAGAATAGGATTCAGAAAATCTTGGAATATCTACTTGTATCAAGCATTGTGGTTAGAGCTTTCACATACACCCTGACTGCACGCAAGCCTCTTTTTTTGGTAACCGGTATAATATTTTTTTCTCCCATTTTTTTCTCATCTGTCATTGCTTTACCTGGGATATAATTTTTTAGAGAGTTTGGTGCTCAACTGCAATAAAATCAAAGCAGCAGACTTTTTACCCTAGTGATAATTTAATACCTTGATACGTGGTGAAGGGGTGACTGTGTAGTACTGTCAGTCTTTGAGAGTTGCGTGTTCAGGAAAAATTAGATTCAGAAATGTATATTAAGGCAACATTAAGCCTGGAAGACTGCAGGAAGTAATGCAAGGGAAGATGCTAATTTCGTTTCTACCGGCATCATTCAACTAACTGAACTGCACTTTTTGTAGACCATTTCTACACATAGGAGATGGTTATTCCATTATTAATGTTAAGTATTTCAAAACTCTGCTTTCTTCTGAGATCCAATCTTAGTGCTCTGGTTTCTAAAAACAATGCGCATCCATACCAACACATAAGCAGTTAGAAGAGCTACTCAGTATTTTCGAATGTCAGAGCACTGAGGGGCCTTGCTTTTGAACTCCAGGACTGCAGATCTTGATCTAAATTTCCTTGCTTTCACTGAATCTGCTAGGAGGACGGCAGGGTCTTTCAAGCCTTCATCAGTATTTACAAGTGAGCAAAAAACACTTTATTTTATTAATACTGAGTTTCTCTGCTGTTTGACTCTTCAAAAGTGGTCTGGTTGGAAACAAGCCCAAAGAACATTCTGATTTTATTTTTCACTTTTTTTTTGTTTTTCTTGTCCTAATTGCATACTACTTTGAGAGCTTTCCAGATAGCTTCCTGCCAGCTCTTCTGTATTGGATGTATCATTCCCTTGTTCCGTCAGAAAGATAAAAAATCAGTTTTGGGATTTAGGATCTGTTAAGTAATTAACATCATCTCAGCACTAACAGTGTAGAAAATATTAGGTTCTTAATCTGACTGATCTGGAAGGTCAAGCTGTGCCCACCTGCTGCCTGCTTATAAGGGCTCAGTACCAGGAGCATGATTTTGCCAGAAGAAATAAATCTAGCAAGAATGGTTTGAACTGCTTCTCTCTAATCCTATCTCTCTAGTTGTCTACCTACTCCATTGGTTTAATGTCATAGTGCCAAACTTTGCAAATTGCAGAGTCACTCAATAATTTGAGTCTTGATATCTATTCTTCCAAACTAGATTGATTCCTCCCTCTCTAGTTTTATTTCTTTTAGGAAAATAAGATAATGTGTATAATAGAATAATAAGCAGTATGAAATTTTACTAGGAGGAAACAATTCCTTCAATCAGAATGAATTGTGGTTTTGCTGCTTCTATATTTCCTATTAGCTCCTTTCATCTGGAAGGAAGTTATGAAAAACAGTCTATCTCGTTATATTATTTCCTTGTGGGAGATCAAAAATCATACAAGAGAAAAAAAAAAACACGAACAAAAGCAGTTCACACCACATTTCGCAGTATAAATGTTTCCTTATGCAAGGACAAATCCTCTGTAAAAGACGTTTTCAAATACAACTTTCACTTAGAATGAGTTATCTTCATGAGGGTGAAGCCAAATAAATATTTGTATCTGAGTTGGATTTTGGGGAATTAAATGAGATTATATATGTATTTTCTCTAACAAAAGAGTATCTGAGTGAACAAAGAAAGGGAGGTTTTCTATGCATCGGTATCAGAAACAAAACTGATTTTTGAAAGTATAAATCTCTGCAATTTTATGCAAACTAGCTGTTCCCTTCTTCTTGCCTCAAGAAAAACAGTTTGCCTTAAAAAAGCAGTTATTAACTCTTTTGTAGACACTTGGATAAGCAAAACACATCCACTACTGATAAGATAAGACAAAACTGCCCTGAAGTACTACAGATGTGAATGTCACATGTTCTGTTGCTGGGCGAATGTAGCCTTGTGTTTTTGTCCAGTTGAAATTAGTTGTACTAAATAAAGTGAGGTCACCCTGCAGAAGACACAATATTAAGCATCCCAGGGTGTTAGAGTGCAGTGAAATATACAATTACCCTCAACAGCAGTTCTATAAGCTGTGTGATTCCTATGCATTTACTGATTATCTTTATTTGTATTATTCCTTTTTCGGTAGTAGATATAAATTACGTACCATTATGGTCCCACCGCAAATAATGAAATGACAATACCATCCATGCCACAGCACTGTCTGGCATTCATGTATCTCTTTAGAGGTGTTAAGAGAAAAGACAGGTTATTGCAGCTGAGTGCACTTTATGATGGAATGCTCTAATAGAGATTTAATATATTTATCTGCCTTCTGAAGCCAGCAGCTATAGTAACTGCAAATGGCTGGCTGGCCACAGTTATTATCTGAACAATCTAAGTAGTTATGTTTTGAGCTACAGGGTGTTAAAGATAATAGTTCACTCTAGACTAATGCCTACATAATGGCAGATTGCCTTTTCCTTTTTACTTGCTGGTCAAGCCCAGCTGATGATGATTGACTTAACGAGAGTTATAACCCAGCCCATAACCTAAGGAATAAGAGGACTGTTTACACAGAAGAACAATATTATGCTCCTTGGGGAATTTGATGGGTTTTGCTAGTTTTGGAGCTCTTTAACTACTTGGATTTCTGTGGTACCTGTAGCAAATTGTCAGTAGATAATGGTGTCTTCAAGGGTTTACTGAAATCACTTAAATCTTTCACCTAACAACAAATGAGTTCTTGCCCAAGGTGTGCAATTGGACGTTTATCTTGTTATTACTGTCGCTCTCTCCATCTACCCCTGTTTTATTCCCATTAGTGTATTTCATCTACATCCACATCCTAATAAATGTGTCCTCACCGGATGATGTTCAATTTCCATTATTGCACAGTGTTTGTATGTGCATGTGGAAGGTCTTTTTACAAAATACTCTCCACTCTTCCCCTCCCTTAGACTTACTTGCCAGTGCATATTTCATTGCCTAAAACACCAGGTGGATTTCCATGTTAGGCTAAAAGAAAGTGGCTATTACTTCTCTAAGGGATCCCTCTCCCTTCTTTGTTGGGTGGAAGAGGTCAGGGAGAAGAGGCATCACCTGAACTCAAGGGGCTCAGGTTAGGCTTTCTGGGAGATTTTATGTAAGCATGACTAAAATGTTTAGCAACACTACTCAGATTTGCATGGAGCAAAAAAGTCAATACTCTGTCTACACTGTGGAGAGATCAAAGATTTTATAAAGAGGGAGACAAAAAGAAGGCTAATGTTTGGGTCAAAAATATTTGAAAATAAAGAAAAGAAAAAGAAAGTGTCACAGTTATTTTCCCCTTAAACTTAATCTCTTTGCTGGAATGGACTCACTAGATATACATAAAATTGAGTCCACAACTGAAGTGTAGCTACCATACCATACTGAGTAAATATAACTCTATCTAGTTGAAATTCTAAAATCTTAAAGCAATAACATAAAATCTTAAAACAACAACCTGAACCAAAGAACTCTTGGCATGTTACAAAGATAGACTTTGAATGCAGAAGCTATGTGAGTAGCTTTCAAAGCATCCTTATTTCTGCCACAATGGTAACGTTCACTCTGTGTACATGGTTCAAACAAGCCAGAATACATTTTGATAAAATTCTATTGACTTTGATAAATTAATAACAAAATTAACTTAACCCCAAGACTTTTTTTTCAGGAAAATGAAGCATTGTTAATTATTATCTTTGTTGACTTTTATTGTTCTAATGTGACTCCTTTTCAACTTGCATCCTCTTTGAGCTAGAGTAAAATACTCTACTTCTCTTTGGGGCTGAGTACTTTTTACCTATGTAGCAAAGATCATTCCTAATTTTCCACCATTTTTGGAAAACTTTACTTGTGATTTCTGTGCTTTTAACTTATCTTTCTTACATTCAGTGATGATGTCAAACAAATTTTGTCCAGAGTACTGCAGTCTTCTCTCTCCACACTTTATTTGAAAATCATGTTCAGGATAGGAATTTCTTTGGACCAGTCAATCTGGGCTCTTGTAATATTTAAGGTGGTTATTCTGCTCCTCCATTCATTTATGCCATCATGAATGTTTCAGAGATATGGGAAGAAAAGCAATTTGTGAATGTGTTTGGAATAGCCAACAACTCTATTAACACACCTGACAGCTGTGAATAATGATAATGACTAATAATAATAATGATAAAAACCGTGATGTGAATGGTATGTATCTGGGTTCTTTTCTTAAATATTATCATCAGCTGAATGACTGTCTTTACCTGTGTGAGGGTTTTAACAGAGCTATTTATACGCTTAGCACCTGAATACTACACCTTAAATCCTCTTCCACAAGCCAGTTTTCTCTGCTTAAGGGAGGCATAAAGCTGTATTACCACTCCTCAGTGCAAACGGATCATCTGGTCATCAGCAGATCCATCTGTTCAGAAGATGCTTTTCCATCCCCCTTGCTCACCAGTGGGAAAAGGAGGAAAAGATAACCCAAGTGGTACTACTTATCGCTCTCAGTCCAGAAACAGACAAGAAGTTATGGCGATGATGCCTTGAGAACCCTTATCATGAATTAAAAACTATGTTGTCAAAAGGCAAAAAAAATTGTTTCTTTGACTTGCCAGTTGAGGATAAAAATACCGAAAGGTTTCTGCTTTAGTGCTTTCAAATTCAATAATCATTCATCAGTTTGTTTTCCTTCTGTGCTAGGGAGGACAGGTAGTCAGAGCAGAGAATACAGATTGTTCCAGTCGGCTCCTGTTCAGCTGATAATCATATACACAGCTGTATGTAGCCAGCGCCTGCCAGCAGAGGCCTGACCCAAACAATTAACCTTATATTAACGCCCCTAATGGTGATCATCTGTTGCCATATGCCTGAAGCCTGAGCTCTAACTCAGCCGTGAAACCATCTACTCCTGAAGTCACAACTGATCCTCGATCACAAGGTACTGAGCTTCAGTTGGTTTTTAAACTGTTTCTGGGTAATCTGTTCCTTCTAAGGAAGAGTAAATACCCTTGAGAAAGACAGTAATTCTTCCAGGAAGATCTGTGGGACCTGCTTACGTGGAGACAAATGATTATACACTTTATTCTAAATAACTGCTTATGTTTTGTATTTCTCCTTGTCTAGAACTACATTCTACACTAAAACCAAGAAGAAACTGGAAAAATTCCTTTTCTAGCTTTTTTGCCGTCTGGACTCAATCTGTTCACTGCCTCTGTATTGAACACAGTTGTTTTTCTAGGAGTAATTTTTGAATCCAAAAGCAATTTGAAATAGCCAGTGTATGAAATAATTTTTCTTGTATTCAGGTCGTGATATTTAAACGTACGTGTGCTAAGACCAGTATTTGCTTCGCCACTGCTGGTGTTAATCCTTATTTATATTGTGAGTAAGCTGCCTGGCAGGCGTTACATTTTTATTTCAAATCTGTTGCTTCCCTGGATTTATTTTTTTATCATTGTCATCCTAAGAAAACTTTTTCTTTTTTTTATCCAGTAGCAGCTCAGGCCTGAATGTGTGCTAGAACAGCCACAGTGGAAATATACAAAATACTAGCCTTTCCATATCATTCGTACAATCAAGAACAAAGTAGAACTGAAGCAAACAATGTCCATTAATAAGAAATAAAAGACCAGTGGGTGTTTTAAAAGGTGTTATTTGTTTCATGATCAAAACCAAAAGAGCCCTTTTTTTTTTCCATCCACAGTATCATATTTTATGTATGATGCCTCCATGTATCTCTTTTTCCTCAATCTATACATATGCAGTAGTTTATTGATTGTTTGGGAAAGATATGCCTAATGCTTTCTACTTTTCCCATTATCGTAAAATCTAGAGGGACTGAGAGGTTAAAATACATTTGGATATGTGCTTGGATAAGTGCAGAGAAGTTTTATTAATGAAGCCCACTTTAAGGTTGGCTGATCAATAAAAGTTAGTATGACTTACTTGCTACAACTAAAAACTGGGCCCTACAAAATGCATTGCATGCTAGATTTTGAAAGTAATATAAAATATGCTTGTCTACATCCCCCTTCAATTTTCAGCATTCTCCACCCCAAAGTAGCAAAGAATATGTAGTACAGAGCACAAATAAGAAAGTTTGACAAATTATGCAGTAGTAAGAAAACATACATTATTCTGTAGTGCATATAAAATTTATGCAGTACATATTACAATATTTTAAAACCAATTCTTGCAGGAATAAATGGACTATATAAAGTTATTTTGTTCCTTAGTCCAGCTGACTTATTTCTGCGTGCAGTGTTTACCACCATGAATCACTAAAGGAACAGGAAGAATGATGTAGACAACAATTTCAGGACTGAGTCCTTATACCACTAAATTTTCTCTTTTGCACATGTTTTATATTTTCTGTTGAGTTTTGATCTCTTGAGATGTTATGATTCTCTGTTCTCTTCAGCTCCTTTGAGAAAATGGCCTTCAGCACCTTAGAGATCCCATAAAATGTATCAGGATCTCCTCTAAATTCAGTGACAATATTCCAATTCCCTATGAGAAAGATGATCGATCCATTGATAAAAGCCTCTTCTGCAGAAATAATTTATGGTGCTTATGCACACTGAATCAACATAGTCTGGGAACATGAGTCTATTTTTAAAGTCCATCCTAGAAAACTTTGAAGAGAAGCAGGAATATTTCAATAAGAAGCATGGAAATGATGATGAAATTTTACAGAACAACTGAACTTAGACTTTCACGGGAGATCAGAGTCAGCATTATTTTGCATGGAATTAATTTCTCTTCCCATTAAATTATTGTTTTCTAATTAAAATTCCAAAAAACCAAAATTGGAACTGCAATAGAGTGGGTCAGACAAGCTGAAGAAAAATAGAATTCTTTCTTTATATTTCCCAGAACTGCCATCCCTGAAATACCAACAGGGACTCTTTGGTGACTTATTAGGTGGAATAAACTTTTGTTCTTCAAATAAAAGCCTTAACTCTGTTTATAAATTGCAAAAAATATGGTGGTAAAATAGAACACCTTGAGCTGTCGGTTGTCTATTAGAATAGCTTTTCGTGTCTGTCAGTATATCACAGCTGGCTATACAAATGGGAGGATTACTTCACAAGAAGGAAAATTCTATTAAATTTCTATAGGTCTTTTTTGTTAAGGTCTCCATGATGATGACAGAGGTGTGGTAACTAGAGAGCTAGGAGAGGAAAGGGAAAAAGCCGACTTTCATATTTAGGTAAGTAAGTGTAATGAAAATCTGGAAGTGAACATGTCTAGTAAGACACTGTAATCCTATACTTCTGTTTTTGACAAAGCACAACAGCAGCGAGAATTTCTAGTAATTTTGGAGTGACCCAGAACAGCATATCTGAAAATACTGAAAAACATTTGTAAACAAATTTGGACATTGTATATTGTATTTGCTTACATTTTAACAGTGATTGTATACAATCCAATATATATTCCAGTATATATCCCAATCAAGGAATTAACAAACTTCTATATTTAAAAAGCAAATTACATTGAAAAGTCGGCCTTTAAAGGGAAAAGGATAGGTCTTTAGTTAACTATTTTTTGTAAAGGGTTTAATTGTGTGAAGAGGAGAAAAACAGGTTTTTTTACTCTTTTTATGATTCTACTCCAAAATTCAGAGTTCATTAAAAGTTTCCATATCTTACCTCCCTCTCAACTCATAAACTATCTGAAAATCCATGACTATCCAGTCACATAAGCTATAGTTATCTTAAAATATTTTTTGCTGTCAGGTGCTTCAGTAGATTGTCAAAGAGTTACAATTAAATACAGTTCTCCCACATAAATCTCAAGTAATTTAAATATGTAAAACACTGAGACAGATGAGCTCCACAGGGAAAAAAAATAGCAGCAATAGCAGGAGAGGGACAGAGCTAATGTCTCTTTTTCCCTCACCATTTTGCCAATATTGAACAAGCCAGTAGGAGAAATACTTGCCCCTTTCTTCTTCACTCATAGCCTGAATCTCTACGAATGTGCATACTTCAGGCCTTTGGGTGTGGTCCCACTGCTAGAAAATGGAGACCACTCCCACAGAGATGACCCCATGGTCGCAACACAAATCTTCTATGGGGGGGCTAAATCTTGAGCAAGTCCTCCTATTCAGAGTGAAACTCACCTCTGAGGTTTCAGGCTGACTTCCAGTTACATATTTTTATTTATTTCTTTTATAAAGGACAGAATTCACCCTAGAAAATGTGTAGTCATTCATCAGAGCAAATAAACCAGAATATGTTGAATGAAAGCCCTTAAGCTTCACCAGAAGCACTACTGAAAGGGATGGAATGAGAAATCAAAGAGGAAGGCAGTTGTGATTCCTGAGAATTTTTTGTGTGTGCAGCTGTTTTTCTTTTTGACACTTGCTTTATTTCTTGGAAGCATATTTTACTCACTTATTTCCTCTGACTTAATGCTGACTTGAGCAAAACCAAGCCTTTCCTAGTTTTTCTTACGCACTGAGGACTGCTTTAACATGTATTTCAAGGCAGTGGTTCTGGACTTGGCTCTGTGTTTCAGGCAGACAGACTTCCTCCTACACACAACCCAATCACTGAACGTGTACACCAGGTTTGGGCATCTGCAAGCTTTCTGTTGCGTGATCTGAAGGTGTTGTTTGAATTGCAGTACCTGCATAAGATGGGGCGTGTTGCAGAATGAGTGACCATCTGTATCCTTTCTCTGTCAGTTTGCACTGCAAGGTAAACTTACTTTAGCATGTTGTTTTTGCATTTAAGGAGCTGCATTGCAGAGACAAAGTGAGATGTATTCAACACCTGTGAGGGTGCTTCTGAGGCTAATGAAGCGAATGACACTCTCATCCCAGGGACTGGCATCTTAAATACATTCATGCACAAATACTGTGGTTCAAAAATCTATTTTAGTATCTATGTTGTATCCAAGTGTACATTTTCATTTGACTTTGACTTTCCATGCATAAAGTTACCTGGCTACAAAGTGTGCAGCTGAACAATTATGGCACTTGTTCTAGAGGTACCACCTGTTGATCCAGATGCAAACGGTCCTCTGTTTTCCAGGGTATGGGATATAAGCACTAGCCAGATCACTCTCTTCTATACTGCTGGTGACAAAAATGTTCATACCAGATGCATGCTGGCCTGATGTATCAGCTGAGAATGAACACAACACTCTATCCTTTGGACCACCTACACAAACTGTGCTAACTGTGAGTGAAAAAATGTAACCCCTGTCTTGCCTCTCTTTTAACCCATAGTCTTAAAAAATAAACATAGGAACACAAATGCAAAAATGTGTTTATGCACCATCAAAATTACAAAACTAAAAACTTCAGAAATTAAGAACTGTAACAGCTAAAATTTCAACAGTAGTATAAGTTTGAGCATAAGAATTATGCTAGCTTTTCTATTTGTGCATGTGTGTACACAAAAGAATTCTTTATTGACTTATGAAAAACATACATGGCATATTTAAAATACCATGTATATGTGTGTAGGGGGACGGGGGAATAAGACTAAGGATATTTTCCCTTTTGTTCACTGAAAAGCACTCTGGGAAGGTTTCAGCTGCAGGCCGGAGAGTCGGTTGATAGTTGCCAATTCTTTCAACGATGGGATGTCTCCCACAACACAGGTTTTCCCCACTCTCCCACTATTGTTGAATATGCCCACAGCCCACAGGCTATTGCTGAACGTGCTCATAGGACATTGAAAACCATTCTCAAAAAACAAAAAAGGGGGAGTTGGCGTGCCCACATGACAGATTAGCAAAAGCCTTGTATGTTCTCAATTTTTTAAATCGAGATGAGGTTGGGCAAACAGCATGTGAAAGACGATATTCTTTCGATACAAAGGCTTGTCCCAGACCTCTGGTAATGGCAAAGCGCCTGTTACCAGGGCAGTGGAAAGGACCCTTAGATTTTTTAACATGGGGCAGGGGTTATGCTTGTGTCTCCACAGGTCACCACGTGAAATGGGTTTCTTTGCAGTGTGTGTGACCATTTGATGTGTCATCCTGAATGGTGAAGGCACCGCGAATGTCTTACCCCTAAACTGGACAGAGCGCGCTACACATACTGATACCATGTGCATACCGTTCGTGTCACAGGCATATGTTGGTGTTTTTGAAAGGTTGTTACTGGGTTACTCCCCCTCCTCCTTAGTCATATTACGTTTGAAAAGGTTTCAGGATCTGTTCAGGTTATTCTCAGTGTGTTTTTATTGATTAAACGAAAAAAAGGGAAGATGAGGGAAATAAGGATAAGGATCTTTTTCACTTTTGTTCACCAAAAAGCACTCTGGGAAGGGTTCAGCTGTGGCTCAGATGGCCGGACAGTGGGTTGATAGTTGGCTCGTGCATGAGGCAGTGATTGGCTGGGGAGATGCATGGACACCACATGATCAGAGAACTGACTGGGTAAAGAGACGCGTTAACAGTGACACCACGGCGGCAGGCAGCCAATGCATGCTTATTTTGGTTAAGTTTCGGTTGAGTATAAATAGGCTCTGTTCGTTACAATAAACGATCTTCTTTGGAGTAAGCAAGGAGGTCCGTGTGTCTTTGCTCCCCATTGCTACATGTGTGCATGTATCTGTACACATGCAATATCACAAAGTTAGAAACTTTGTGGGAAAATTAATAGAATTTCTTTTGTCTTATGGGCAATGAATTACTGAAGCACTAATTAATTGTTAGTAATTTGATCAGTTGGTCGTGCACAGTACAGTGGGCAAATTCTTGTTCCATGGAACATACAACAAACGCAGGCCAGCAATTCTTTGTTCATTCTGTTTCTCTCACTTGCACAACTATTTCTTGATTCCTTGATCACGTGCTTGGATTTTTTTTTTTCCCTCAGCGGAGACCCAGCATGCTTACGGCATATTTTAGGAGCAAAGTTCTGGAGAAAAAAACACCGGAGTCAGTTTTGCTGAGTATTATAAAATTTTTACTGACTGAATATATACTGTTGTGAAGGAAGAAAGTCATAACAATTTCTTATGTTTCCATTAAGTTGCATTAATGTAGTATTTGCAATGGATAGTACTCTTCTTAGGCTTGTTTCTATTAGCAGTCCTCTCTTTCACAGGGGGCATGAAATTCTGCTTCTTTCAAAGTCATCATCACAACCACAAGCAACATCCTTCATTCCAGCACTGAACCCTTGGGGGTTAGCGAAGCCATTTACAGGACACAGAATCTCCATAGCAAAGTAGACTTTCCTTTAAATGCCCTCTTCGAATAATGGTCATTCTTCATCATAACTGCACTGAAATTTAAGTTCACTGAAGTCATAATTAACCCTTAGGTTGCCTTTCTGCATGAACAAATTCTTGTAAATCAGTCTGTTTCATGCAGAATGAGAACTGTTATTTTCACTCCATGGACATTTAATTTTTACTCAAAAATTCTTTTTCAAATTATAAGCAATTAGATGTTATTTTTCCTCACTGAGTTCAGAGATAACATCTAAAAATTTC
The DNA here is from genome assembly GCA_013397755.1 of Cnemophilus loriae. Taxonomy (NCBI): domain Eukaryota; kingdom Metazoa; phylum Chordata; class Aves; order Passeriformes; family Corvidae; genus Cnemophilus; species Cnemophilus loriae. Next base: position 100,437 of record VZTF01007183.1, read on the forward strand.
TCAAATCCCCTCATATCATCCTACTTTGGTAATCAGATTAGCAAATACAGAAAGTTAAGACAAGCTGTGGCTCGGAGCAAAAATAAAAACCCAAAGCTATTTAAATTAGAATGCTTTAAGTTGCTAGAGGCGCCTCGTGTGGGCCGTTATTTAAAATTTGAGTCTTTCCATTGAGTTCAGTAAGCTTTAGTTCAAGTCCATATGGAAAAAATGTCCCTCTAAATAAAACTATTCTACTTCTGTCATGACATTGTAGTAGTTATGGTAATTTTTTCAGACATTGTTTGCTAAATCTCGCTATAATATTTCTGTCTAAGTTAGTTCCCATTTTGGTCTAATATTTAGAAAATCTTCTCTTTTTCTATTTGCAGTGTATCACATAAACATATATTATGCTAGGATACGGGCTTAAAGGGTCAGCAGTGTTTTAAAAACAGTTGTCAGTCTCAAGTAAAACACCTGGTCTAAAGTCCGGTTTCCCTCCCTTTCTCCCTTCCCCCTCCTTTTTTTGCAAAAATGTTTTTAACATCAGTACCACATGCAGACTATGGTTTTTCTTCTTCTGCCTTTAAAATGCTGCTCTGCAAGAATATAGTAATTTAAAACTGGGATTTAGAAATAAAAACTGAATTATCTTTCAAAGTCACAATTCAATTTTTAACTAGCCTTACATCTAGGAGAAATAAACACACAGAAAATAGAGCAGACGTAGCTTTAAAGACTCTAAAAATATTTGCATTATGTTAATAAAACTTCAAGGATGGTTTAGAAAGCAAAAATACCATAATAACTAGAGTTTTATAACTCCAGAACTGTAACTAGAGCTGCAGTGAACAGTTCAGGAGAGCTCTGCAGCTTTAGTAAGCTTTAAAAGTCACAAGCAAAAAAGCACTTTCTCATGAATAATTACATTGAAAACCCCATAGTGTTTACCTACCAAGCTATCAGAAAATTTCACAAGCCAATTTGGATCTCAGAATGAACAGAGCTTCTAAAACAATGTAATTACCTTCAGAAAACCTAATGAGAGGGCTCTTTCAAAGCTCATTCAAACATTTGCTGTGTGAATTGGAAAAAAAGCATACAAGAAGCTTAAACTGCTGAGAGAAAAAGTGTTCTTATTTTCTTCCTTGTGGCATGAGAAAAAAACAGAAAGGAAAACAAGGAAGAGATGGTAAGATCCTTACACACTTAAAATTTCAGGTACTAGGCCATCTGTTCATAACCTGTATTTGCTGAGTAAGCAGAGGCAATTCTAAAATGAAGCTGCTGAAAACCTGCCTTCCCATCAAGAATATAAGTCAATTAGGTCATAAAACATAAAGTGATTGTAACAATAACAGCTCCTGAGTTATATAGTAAATACTCAGAAGATATTTGGGTTACTTCAGATGGAGTTTAATGTGACAGAAAAGACTTTATTGACAATACAGTGACTATCCGTCCTTTTATCTGCAGAGCAAATCATTCTCTGAGGCAAGTTGCAAAGCAGTAATCTCAGAAATAATGTCAGAATACAGACGTAGCTTGATGGCATGGCAGGTAAAATTCTTCATTACCATAAATGTTCATTAAGAGAGGAAATATAAGGGATTTGCTTTTATAAGATTTTATTGTCGTGTTACTCAGAAAGTGAACTCTTCAAGAGCAGCCAAGGAAGTCATTACATGGCATAAAATCTGTTTTACTAAACTACTGTGGTACTGTTACAAAGGCAGTCAGTAGAGTGTTCTGGTAGGAGTGCACTCTGAAATCTATCATTTGAGTTATGCTAAGTCCCTTACGATAAAGAAAATGGAAGAAAGTTAATATATACATGGCTCAGTTCAAGAACAAAACAGGTAGGAAAAAGGATCTGTGTAAGAGACAGAATGTAAATCACATATTAGCCGACAATTTCCTGTGAAAACAAAAACACAACAGATGGAAAAAATCATTGTATTGGAAAAGAAGCATTGTCTGCCACTGATCAGCTGATTAAGTATATATTTTTACTGGTGGGAAAAAAAAGGAAAAGGGAAAACACAAAACTGTTGTAAAGTCTATGTGAATTATGCACACACACACACACACACACAAGCAATAGATGTTTGCTGCATTTGTGGGAAATAGTTATGCCAGCTTTTGGATACTCAGCAAATCTTCATTCTGGCAGTTTTTCCAATCCCTCACTGCATTAGAAATATACTAGCAGAAAAGAAGAGAAGGAAGAAGATAAAGGAGATATAAAGTAGGTATCTTGTGAGGGTAAAGTTGTTCCATCAGAATGTTTCGTGTCAAGAACAACAAATATGTAGTTAACCATTTCATTGCTCTAGTGACAGAAGGTGTATGCCTCCTATAAGAAGTAGCTATGGCCATAGTGTACTTATATTAAAAATGTGTCCACACAGACGAAGCTTTTTTAAAACCAATATAATGGTTTGTTGGTTTTATTAAATGGCACATTTTCAAAAAGGTCATACCAGCTGTTATAATTACTTATTATCCATTATATTGGCAAAAATTATATTTACTTGTGTTGAAATAGAAGCCCATTCGTTATATAGAAAAAATTTACGTGAATAATATTTGATAGATTGGGTCCTAACAAGTCAATGTTACTATCATTCATTCAGTGATGAATCGGAACTGTGCTGCATTAAAAATAATAAGGCTGCAAATTATAGCTTTAAAAATACTCATACAATGAAATTTAAAATGCCCTTGAATAGGATACAGTCACTAGTCACAACTATAATTTCATTTTAAAAAGTATTTAATCTGGAACAGACTGTAACTACCACTCTGTAAGGACTCTCTTTTCCTCCCTCCCCTTGTCTCCTTTTCTCTACTGTTTTGTATTTTAGAATATAGTGTATATACTCCCTAGACATACATCTGTATTACTTCAAGACCAAAAAAGCAATTCTCTGTCTCTCTCCACCCTCCTCACCCCTAGCTATACAGTTTATATACTATACTACATACAGTTGGCAGAACTATAAACTCAATCTGAAGAGAGAAATTCAGGGGTGTATTTTTTTTTCACACCATAGTTTAATTTTCCTGCATTGACTGAATCCTTTTGCTTCCTTCTCAGTGAAAGAGGGACACAACAGCCAGTACAAGCTTTTAAATGGCTTCTGTCTCAGCTTGACAAGTATACAACTTTATTTCAGTTGGGAGTGGAGCCAGATTTTAGATTCTGCATTCAGTGACTTCTGGATTATGAATCCCTATTGTATGATAGAAGAACATAACTTTTTAAGAATTTGGGTAGTATTAAATGTCTTTCAGCACTACTGTAAAATTTGCTTTTGTTCTAGTTGCTAGAAGCCTGTACACTTTTAGGGAAAAGTCAGATTATGAACAAGATTATGAACATAGCACTAATGTATGACTGCAATTTGTGGGGTTTTTTTTTCTCTTCTTCAAATCCTGCTTTTATTATGATTGTACTCATATAACATCAGCAAAAGCTGGTAAAATGAGATAATTTTTATGAGACAATCATTGCATATGTTAGAAAATATTGGTTTGATTGTCATCAGTGTCTTCTGAAATGCCTTTGAGAGAAGACCAAGATTTTCACATATTTAATATGTTTTGTGGGGTGTAAGTCTCTGCAGAAGTTCGACCATGAGTTTAAAGGTATGATAATGATTTTAAAACTGGACAATGTTCTTTACAGAAATTGCATGGGAATTTTCTGCAGGAAGGGAACCATCTATGGCATATTAAGATGGACTTGGCTGTAATATTTTAGCATAAATGGAAAACCCATAAATTGGGATTATGCAGTAAAATACAGATGTTGCTTGCCAAGCACTGTGTGAGAACCTGTTTATTTGCATTTCTACACCTATGTCACGTGTTTTATCATTCCAACTCACCATCACAGATGGAGTGGCTTTTTGGAAGAGGAATTCCGTTAGTTCACTTAGGATTTCAAACCTCTCTGAACTTCATGAAAGAAGAAGTGTTTTTGTGATTGACTGACATCAAGCTGTACAAAAAGATGCTTAGTAATTTCTACATACGCAGACATGTTTTATCAGTTGAATAGCACATGGCTACACATGCCACAAACACAGCAATGGGACTCTAGCCAAGAAAGGGGTGGACTTCCCAGCCCAAACCACATGTGAAAGAACGTAAAGGAAGAGCTACTTGGTGAAGTGACACGGCAGTCTGATTTCCAGATGAGGGTGCGGTGAGCTGAGAATTCACTGCAATGGTTTTACAAACCAGTTTAAGAAATAGTTATGATCTAACTGGTTATGGAATAGAAGTCTCTCTAGCAAACTTTGTAGATATTCCAAAGGGTTCTTAAAATCTATTTCCTTTCTGAATGGTGAGTTTTTTCTCTTTAGCAGTCATATTAGAGAGAAACTATGCTTAATCTATACGTTATTTTAATCCTTCAATCCCACGATTGTGTAGCTGAGGCAGTTGTCTGCCCCACTCTGACAACTGTATTTCTGATACATTTGTGGCATCCGGGCATGTTCTCTGCTAGTCCCTGCTTTTCCTAGATCAAGAAAAGGAACTTCCAGCATCTTTTCTTACAATGCAAAGTAGATTGTCCATCCTCTAATCAGCCCATCTTAAAGTCAAGGTTGGAAGTGAACCCTTTTGCTGTGAGAATGTGTTACCTCTAGAGAGATCATAACTGGAACTGGATGTCGAGATGTGGGCTGTCTGCTGAGGAGCTGGAATGTGGAACTGAGGTGCCAGTGAAACAGTGAGAAGATTTTCGTTGTCTCCACACCTCTGATTCCTTTGACTGACTGAAGGAACTGGAATCTTGGCCGGTAGTTTCCTACCCAGGAACAGTATAGGGTGCTAATAGGAGCTAAATACAAGTAAAATAAAATACACAAAGTGACTCAAAAAAGTCTGGTAAAGACATTAGATACAAGGATGTAATTTTTGGCTCCCAAGGCTGGAATGATGCAGTCAGAACATATTCTCACACTTCTGTCACAGATGCTGACTGTGAAGAAGTTGACAGTTGAAGATAGCTGTGAAGATGAATCTACTTTAGGTCAAAACCTGTATGGCAACTCCTATGCTATGGCAGCCTTCCATAACTGGGCAATAAGCTTCGTACTGGTGAATACTTAAGAATTGAAAATTTTATAATGCAAAACAGGTTAAAATGAGACAAACACAATAGTCAGTTGCAGAAATGTTGTTCTCCCTCAACTAGTTTTCTTGCCATTATTCAGGAAAGCAGGATAGATGTGACATTATATGCAGGAAATATTACTGTTGAGTAGCTCTGTGATAATTAATAAAATTATAAACAACTTAGCACATATTCCCAGGTACTGATTCTCTTTCTGTGCCGTACAATGCAGTTTTAGTAGAAGTAGTCTCTCATTACTTGCATGAGAAGAGAAACTACTACCTGCAGTCTACAAGGGTGAAAAATGTGACATACATATTTCAAGAAATCTGCTCTCACCCTGAGAAACTATCCATCTAACAGCTGTGCTGGTGTGCATGTCACCATGGCCTTGGGACAGCCAGCCCTTTGTCCCCAAACTGTTTCGTTTTCTTCCATCAGCTCACATAGTCACAACATTTCTGTCTTGCAGACACCACAGCACAGGGTTTACTGAGGTGGCATCACCATTGTAAATACTGAGGCAACTACTGGAGGGTTTTTTTTTTTTTCAGCTGTTCAGATAGAATAAAATTATATTAATTCCACATGAAATCCTTTTAAGGATTTGTACGTCTAAATACTACTTAGCAAGAATTCCAATATTAATAATTTATTATTATAACCAGATAGTTTCTGCAGAAGATTTGTAATAACACCTATATTGATTCATTAACTTTTAATGGTAAAATTCTAGGTAAGCTGATTTGGGTACGTAGCCTTTAATAAGGCTTATTATATACACTTGACATCTGTTTCTTTCACCTTACCTGCCTCTCATTCTAAATTATCTGTCATAGCAATTCCTGATTCAGGCTCTCCATAGGGCTTTACCCTTGTTTCCATTTGAAAACCTTCATTTCAATAGGTGGACTGAAAATTCCTGTACTTCTAAAATTACCACTATTCCACTTATGAAGCCTAGTTAATGGCATCTCTCTCCACTTTCATTATTCTGCTCAGAAACTATCAATACGAATAAAAGAAATTACACAAAGGGTCCAAAATCCAGAGTATTTTTATTGCTTCAAATTAATATTCATTTGGTTAAGAAAAAAGAGTTGTGGGGTTTTTGTTTGTTTGTTTGTTTGTTTATTTTGTTTTATTTTGGTTCTGTTTTTTTTTGTTTCTAAAGTTTGTGTTCCAGTTGCTGCTATGAAACTTTTCCTTTGTCTTTAGCTCATGGTGAATAACAGAGGTCAAGTCTTTAGTTAAGGGACGACCTGGAGATATGACATAATTATTAAGAACAAATTATAGAAAGTTTATTGCAGAAAACCAAGTCTCAAGTCAAAATAGGACAATAAACCCACAGCATTTGAAAGCATGAAAATAAAAAACAGAGATGAAGAAACATTAAAATAGGAATACAAAGAGAAAGACAACGAGGACAAGCCATGGTAATGAATTTAACAGTAAATGGCCACTTTCATTGGATTGTCTTGAAATATATTTTTAGATACTTATTAAGGTTTTGTTTGTTTGGCAGGAAAAGTTACCTTCTGCTTTCAGCTTTGGTCTTGAATGTACACACTCCCTAAGGCAACACTGAATCTAAAAGCTTCTCTAAGGACTCTCTAAACTTTGGCGAACTAAGCATGCCAGAGGAATACCTGCCAGGGTGAATAGGTGAATAAGAAATATTTTGTTTGTCTTTCTGTAATTTACTTTCATAGGAAGATATGCAAACCTCAGCTGTGAAGTTTAAGCAGATTTCTAAGCAAAAGTGATCTAGTTTTACCTGGAGAGTAGTCACAAACAGATCATGTTTGTTGTTAATAGAAATTATATCAGCTCCAGCCTCTAAAGTCAAACTGACTTTGTTAGAAAAATCTCTGAAAGGATTTCACAGACTCAAAGATTCACAGAACAGCTGAGGTCAGAAGGGACTTCCGGAGGTCATCTTGTCTGATCACCTCTCGCCTTCTCAGGCAGGGTTGTCTTGAACCAATTCTTAAAAAGTTTATATTGGAAAAAATTTTAAAATTTCCCCTCCATTTATACACATTTCAGGATTCAGTATCTATGTGTTTATTGCATGGTTTGAACAAAAAAAATTGAGGCATAATTACATTTTACAGTAACCCAAATGTAATTCTGAGATCCCAAATATAATTTAATAAATGTTATCTTCAGACTGCATCAAATTTTGCTTCTATATTAGGATTTTAGTTTTTGTTGTTTTTTCTTCATTTGTCTAGAAAGGTTTTCTGAATTTTCAATTTAGTAAATATCTATGTCAATATTGTTTACTTTGAGACTGTTTCTGTACACACATCAAGTATTATAGTGGCCAAGATATCACTATGAAATAAATACCTCAGCTTTTACTTTAAAATCTGAAAAGGTCTCAGTAGCAGTCTAAAGGATGACCTTGAATCATCACAGCTTCTCACTGTGAGAAGCAAAGAGGATGCAGAACATGATCACCTGTTCTGCAGTGGTGGAGAATGGGAAGGGCGCAACAATTTATCAGTTTGATTAAGATATATCTATATATACCATAAACTGTCAATCCTGCCAAACCGTCATCTCCTCCTTTCTGTCAATTCTGGGGACTTAAATTGGGTCTGACTGACTATACAAAATTATGGTATATGTATTTAAATAAATTAATTTGAACAGCTTGTTTGCAGTTTTCCTGTGATTTTCAGAATAATGTAATTTAAAAATAATTTCAGGATAAAATGCAAAATATGACCTTCATGAATGTTCCAAATGAGTTTATGAATTTTTTCTTTTCTATATAGTAAATTTTGTGTCATTACTGAAGGCAGGGTTGTAAAGCATTTTAAGAATTTTAATTGTAGCCATTTTTCACAGAAAGAATAAAGTAAAACTGCTCTTCTTTTTACCTCTAAATTTTCAGAAATATCATATGGCAGTTTTATTACCCCATTTTTGAGCATTCTGTAATTTCCAATAATCAACAGAAAAACTATTGCAACACCCTGGTCAAGGAAGCCTTCAATTTTTGTAAGTCAAACTATTGAATTGATTTGTAGGATAGTATTTATTCAGCTAAAACCTTTCACATAAATATTATTTAAAAAAAAAAAAAATTCAGTCTTTTATATTTAGTCAAATACTGTTATAGTTTGTTCCCATCAAAGAAGTCTAGTTTTCAGTTCTTTTTTTCCCACTACTAGACACCCTGTCCTCTTCCTTCCATATCTATTCAACTACAGTTGAACAAGGTAAAAAATTCAGTAGCACGATGTTATTGTTCTCCCATCTATGTACAGTTCTGCAAGAAAACTCGTTAAAACTTATGACTATTCAATGAATTATCACAAAACAATTGAAGACATTATTTCACGGACAAAGTTTTAAGGTCTGAGAAGCACTGCTGTACCTTCAGTCTCTTGGTTTCATGTAGGGTTTTGTTGTAGCTTATGAGATAAAAGCACGTGGTTCATCGTTGCGTGCATCTGTTTCAAGGTGTATGTTCTGTTTCATGCACATAAGAGATTATGGAACTGAGCACACATGTTCACCTTTATATCACTCCTTTTTATCATTTCTGTGCATCATGGTAATTCTTTTTGGTAGAGATTATTCCAAATAAACAGTGAAGGTTCTAAAGAATTAATATAATGCAAAGGCATAACACAATAATTTAACAGAAACTCTTAAAACTCATATCAGAGCAATGTTGTACTTTATTTTAAAATCTTGAGAGTTTATTTTTCAGACCAGCTCAATCTTTGTAAATTCAAGTATTTCAGTTCCACTTTGGTACATCGTAGACAAAGGTATTATAAAGTGATAAACTCCTTCCCAAAAAATCAGGAAGCACAAAACACCTTCTTGAGGAGATTGTGCCTAATACTTTCTGGACTACATGAGTGAACTGGCAGTCTTTAAAAGCAGGTAAGAAGTGAAAGCTTAGTATGGCTGAGATAACAAGTTGGGGAGTGCATTGTTTGTCTACTGGCGCCAAGCAGTGTTCTTAAGATTAGTGGTCCTAAATCTTTCATTCATGGCATTACAGACTGACCATCATAATCCATTCATTAAAGCCATACCAAAGAAAAGGATAAGAAACTAAACAGCTATGTTTAAAAACCACAAAACCTTAGAATGACAATTTAAGTATTTAAATGTGCACAAAGTCATATTAAGCAAACCTTAGGATGTTTTGGACTAGAAAGACTTTTGCAAGCTCAAATCACTTTGTAAATTACCATCTCCCTCTTTCCCTCTCCTCCCTCCTCTCATGATACTCTCACAATAACAAAAGGGATTAGCTAAGCAATCTAAAGTGAATCCACTTTAAGGGCATAGTTAAACTCAGAGTAACTAGCAGTCAGTGTCAGGGCATGTCAACCACTAAGTTTGAAGCTGGTCCTTATAAATGAATTGATCCTTGGGTCTTCTTACTTATTTCTTGGGTCTTCTGTCTTCTCTTATGAAATAGTATTATAGTACTTAATAGGAGGAAAACATTCCTGTAATGTAAGATCACATGTAATCTGCCATATTTTTTATGTTCTTTTATCAATTTCTGAACTGAAATCATTCCCCAAACATAAAGATAAGGGGTCCTCATTTATACCCCAGTAAGTGGGAGCATGTCAGTTTCCTCAACAGACTTGTATCTAAAAGTTTATCTACAGCTGTGCATAGATTTTTCTAAGGAAGGTGTACACCTGGACTCACCTGCAAGGGGTACCTGTGACTGTGCTTAGTTCCAGTGTTCTCAGTACCAATGCCACCCTAAATAATTGAACGGATTTACAAGTTCTCATGTGGCATTAGACATTCTCCAGAGAAGATGCAGTTTTGCCTACCATCACCACACCAAGAGGCTGACAGTAATGTGTTCAGAATAGGTGCCTGGGCTCTTTATAAAGATTTCCAGTGACCTCCCTACATGATCTGGGATCAGATGGGCTGTGCAGACAGGTTCGTATTCCTAGATCAGATTTTGGAGAACTGTGTAATTATAACATGTGAGAATTAGTGCTCAGCTCCCAGTGACCTCTTGTCCAAAAATTCTAGCCCAATATTTTGAAAGCAGAACACGTTTTACAAGGAGGCTTTCCTTAGTAAAGTGTTATAACATCTTAGTACTAACCAAAAGACTGTTATGAACAGCTTTGTTTCCTGGTGTCAGATAGACAGGGAAATAGGAATCTATAATTCTCTAAGAAAAATGTTTTAACTTTTCTCCAGATCAGGAGGTAGTGCAATCCCTGCAAAAGTTACTTATAAGAGAGTTCTTGAGCTGGGAGTTATTAGAGTAACTGAATGAAGTACAGTCTCCTGGCAGCTTAGTTTCATCATCTTTCATATTTCTCTGTGCCATACCCTTTAGAGGTTAGACTTCTATCTCTTTTAGATGTCCATCTACTTAATTCTGTTTTCGTTTACCCATGACAGCTCTACATGCTCCACAATGAGACAGAAATAAGCCAAAATTAAATACTTGGATTTACGATTTTACTGTAGTTTGCTAAAAATTTGTGCAAGTCAATAAGCGTATTTTCCTTGTGGATCACAACTGTATGAGTTTGGATGAGTTTTCCACCAAATTTTTTTAAATTTTGCCTAAGGTTACATATAAACTTCTCTGAAAGTGGACTGTTTCCTTGATTTTGAAATTGAAGAAAAGTAGTAGTTGTGAAATATTGAAAGTGAAAAAATAAATTATTTTCATTTTAGATAGTTTTTAATTTGAAAGTGCCTTGCTTCCAGTAATTAACTTGTAAAGCTAATTTAAAATGAGTGTTTTAACTGAATAGAACAAAATATTTTTCAGATACTTGGGAAATTTTTTGAGATTTTGATAACCTGGTAGAGCTCAGTTATTAAAGATAGTCCCACTGTCCATAGATGGTTAATAAATAACATTTTAAATTCAAACTACGAGACAGAGATCATAAAAATTTAAAATTTTGCTTCAGCAATGTGTTTAAATCCTCTTAGAAAAGACTACATTTCCCAAATCATCTCAGTACCAGCTCCTGCTGTATAATTGTGCTCATTCAATTAGATATTTTTCAGTTCTATTCTTTCTAACTGAACCATTGTCTTAAAAGATTTCAGACTAATGACCTGACCAGCTTTAGTGATTTCTAAGCGTGATAGTAACTAAAAGTTATTATGCAGTTATCCTGTTACTTAGAGTAGATAGGCATTTGAGACCTGGGAGAAGATTAGCTTAAAAAGAGTAGACACATATTTACAAGCTTATGTCTTTTCTTGTGATTCATCCTATCTTTCTGGATATACAAGCAGTGTAGCCGGATCCTGGGACAAGATGGATGGACAGATATCGTGTATGTATGGATGATAGCTGCATGATAAATTGTGGAACCATCCCATTTATTTATATCCACCTTTGACCATCTCACGTGCCCTTTGCCTACCAATTCATCTTCACCATGATGACTTACAAAATCCCAACTCCTTGAAACATTTCAGTCCATTATACCCTGCCTCCTTTGTTTTTCCCCACATTCATCCAGCAAAATGAGAGGAGATTGTCACAGTCTGAAAAGGGAATTGTTCATTAATACAGAAGTGACAAAATGTCAGTAACTTTTCCTGTTTCCACAAATGTGAAAATTGAGTCCTGCCTACCTATCTTTATTTAATTTCGAGATCTTTTCAATGATGATATAAAATCGAAGTTGATAAATTTACCGTAATTTAATTAGTTTTAAGTATTATTAATTCTAGAGCTGGACATTCTTATTCCCTCTGTTACCAGATGGGAAAGGAAGGGCAACCTATGGAAAAATTAATATCAGCTGGTTTAGACTCTAATTTTGTAACAAGAAAAACAAGAAAGAAAATCAGGAAGAAAATACTTGCATATGCACAGTTCATGAATTTTATAGTTTTCTTTCTAACTTGTTCTTTTGAGGCAGAATTTTCAATAAAAAGAACCACTCATAAAATTGTCTGGTGCTACTGAGACCAATTTTCTGACACTTGAAAGGTCATGGAATTCTGTGATTCTGTCTAGTCTGACAGCACTGTTTGGAATATGAAGTTGATACCATCTTTTATATGTGATCTATTTAAGATCATATTCAATTAAAAACCAAAAAGTTTGGTAAATTATTAGTGAAGATTGTAGGTAGCAAGATGCTCTAGTAGAGGTTCCTTCTAACAATCCAAAACTTTTTTTCAAGAAAGAATGAAAAGTTTCAGGCCTGTGAGTTTCCAGGATCACTCACTGGTTGCCACTAAGGCAAAAATGAAGCCTCTGATTCAGTGGCAGTCACAAGCTTAGACTTGCTTTCATGTCTTGTATCTCAGTTGCTGCTTGCTCTATTATTAGATGATGCCAAAAATTAAATAACACTGCCTTGAAAGGTGGGGAACTCAGCACTGAGATGTTTTTTTGCTCTTGAGTGTATCTTGAAACACTTGCACCGTGCTTTCTAAGGAAAATTATGTCAAATTTTTTGCGGATTTCTGATAAAAGTACCACCTAAAAAGAGTTCAAAAAATTGGATTTGTAGAACATGAGAACATACACTTTTGAACATCATCCATTAATGTTTCAATCCATATCTCTAAGTCATGAAAGACATCTGGATATTTCTGAAGAATTTTGTCAGTAGTATTGGCATATTAATGGCTTTTCAATTGGACACCTTTATTCCAAATTTGAGTGAACGTTTTTGTATCTCTTTGTTTAGGTCAAAAATTTTTGAAAGTGATATTGGCTAAAGAGAAAAAGCCCTATATCTTCGTATTAGAATAGTCCATTCACTAAAAGACATGTACTGATCAAAATATACAGATTTAAATTCAGAGGTCTGTCAACTCACACTAGTTTAACTATGAAGGTACAACATATAAGCAAGTCCCACTTAACACACTTCCTTAAAAGCTAGTTTTCTTCAGAAACTTGTTCAGTATGGTCTAACAGTACTCCTGTTGGGAAAACTTACGCTTATTTAGATGTTAATTTTTAACAATTAAAAATTAAAGTCCCCAAGTGAATAACACAGTTGTTCATGTCGAAATAGGAAATTAGTTAAAGAGAGCTGGTTGTTCTACTGAGGCACAGGAAAGTAAATGTATTAAAACTTCATCTGAAACTCTTCACACTGCCTTTACTTCCACACGAGTCAAGAAAGGAGCATGCATGTGCATATGCTTCTATCAGGGATGTCAAAATGATTGCTAATTTTGATCTGTAAGGTTTCTTCCAATCCGAACCATTGATTCTATAATGACATAAGCCTGTCAAACTTACTCAATATGTAAAGCACCATTCAGAAAGCTGGCTGGCTGCTGAATGCCAATGGACATGCTGCAACTGCATTTCCCTTATGGAGGTGCTTACTCCACGTCTATAAATAACTGCTGATGGTGAAAATGTCTTTATTTTTTCCTGACCACATCCGAATATCAAATGGTCTAGAGATTGATTACAGAATCACCAGTGCTGGGAGGGAAGAGGCATCCCTCCAGTATGGGCCAGTGGCGGCTGGGTCAGTACACTACGTTTGAACTAGAACTTTCAGAATTAAACAGGATGATATGCTGTCACTTGAACTAAATGCATTACATCTACACTTGAAGTAGATGTTCTCTTCCCTGTGAATGGCGTAAATGAAGCCTGTCATATGAGATCCAACAAGATACAGTATGATATTACGATATCTTAATGGCAAAAGTAAAATACATTACTCCTTAAAAGAATATAACCCAAAGTAGTCTCTGATATTTTGACAAACCACTGGAACATAGAAAGATCAAGCAATAACGCAAAGACTAGTTATGGTCTGTGCAGCAGTCATTATGCCAGAATGTGTAGGAGAGCTTACTTTATTAGGCCAGGGAAATCAGTCAGCATTTCGGGATTACTGTATCTCCCATTCATTTAGAGTATATCATGAGTTCTTCAGAGTCCCCTTGGGCAAGCTGAGCAGACAGACAAAAGCTGCTTCCTTCTTAAGTTCCAACTTTTTCTGACATCACTGATAAGAAACATCCTTGAATAAATTCTAAAATATAGGGCAGATGCTTTTTAGTCCTTCTTCCCTCCACTGAGCAGCCAGAGCCAGAGCTATGGGCCCATCAGTATGTGCAAGTGGGAAAAATGCAGCACTTGCAAGAGCAATTAAGTGCATGTACAATTATAAATGTGTCTAAAACATAAGACTAGTTTTGCTTTTTTATACTCCCCAGACATTTCAGAGTAAAAGTGCCTCACTCACTTTGTAACATAACTATTTTTAAATGTAATAGTGTAACCTCAGCCGCACACAAAAACTGTTTCTTTCCACTGGAAAGAGAGAATAGAGATGAACCTAACACTCAAATATTTGTTTCAAGTGTTTGTCTTAAAGCTTGTTATTTAGGAGATAAAAATGTTTAAATTCAGGTACTTACCAGAAAATCCAAACAAACAATGCTCCAAGCTCTTTCCACTGTTGATAGCATTTCCTGGGGTGCCTAAAAGAGCTATAAGAAGAACTAAATTCAGCTTCTCAACTGGTAAACCTGGGGTTTCAACTTTTCCACTGAGGTTGAGCCAGTGCTGCCGGACAAAGATAGAGGTGTGACAGAGAGCTTCTGGGGCAGCTGGGCCTTTTGCTGGAAGTAGGAAGGATGAGTTGGGGCCATCCTGTCCCTCCTGCCCTAACTCTTCCTAGATATCAGTCTGTTCCAGAACACAGGACAAAGGAGAGTCCAGGGCATGGCTTTTCCACAGCTGCAGAGCCTGAACAAGCATCTGTTCACTGATACCAAAAGCACAAATATGCTGGGACGCATACCCATCTAGATTACATTTGAAAAAGTCTACAAATCAATGTAAAGACCCTGCATATAACCCAGAACCTTATACACCATACCCATAATTATACTATTCCAAATATTTTTAAAAATAAAGTTCAGATAGCAAAAATTCTGATTGTTTCCAGTTAGAAAAAACCGTTCCAGTTGCAATAATTCAGGTCAAATGCTAAGTTCTTCAAAAGCTTTGCTTGCAACAGGCATTTCAAAGAAAAAATTTCGTATCACATAAAGACTTTTAGATGATGTGACTGATCAGCTGTATGCATAATAGGATAAACTGTTTACATTAATGTATATTCATCATTAAAAACCAATTTTTTCTGTGTTTATCTGGTTGTTTTTCCTCCATTTGAAAGCATAAAAATGTAATCCAAGACAAAAATCAGCTTTTTGGGCATAGCATAGACCTCTCAAGGTGTGCGTTTTATTCAGTGTCAGTTTCATCAGGGGGAAAATATAATGGTAAGAGAAGTTCTAAGAAAAGCAGAGTTGCTTTCAGTGTGAATATAATTGCTCAAATTAATTCAAATATTTCTACATCGCAAATAAATGTTCAGCTAATTACCAACATTTTAAAAATCAGGTAGCAACATTAATGAAATCAATAAGCACAGGAAATAATAAATTTATTAGTGTATTTCCCAGTGAAACAAAGAGCGTTGGTTTAGTTTTCACTGAAGAATGTAGCTTTGTCTTTCAAAAAAGTTTCTCTCACCCAAAGAAATGATGTCATATGCTTAAGTACAGCCATGACATCGAAACTGACTGAAAATTTATTTTCTCACATGTGGAGGAACTGTTCTGTTTAGGTTAGTGAAAGGGTGAACAGAAGAAGCAAGGCAAAGACATATCTGGTATATTTTTTCACATTGTATATGTAAATTAAAAATGGGAGCACTAATTTGCAAACGCTTGCAAGCCATACTGCTGTACAGTTTTACATTGTGTCTGGAAATGAAACAATCTGTATGAGTCAAAATTAATTATTTAGTTAACTATAAAAGCAGATCTCAGTGCTATGTCCATAGTTTTATTTCCACAGTTTCCTAACAGCTTTCATTATTTCCAATAAAAAAGGACATCTATTTCACTCATGGCCTTTCCCTCCAGCTGCAAATCAGGTTCTAGCCAAATTCAGCTGTATGTATGAACAAGTAAATGAATGAATAAAACATTTCAGGTTTTGAGCTGTTAGACTTTCTGCAACCTCTACATTTCTTGAAAGATAACTGCAACTAACCTTTATAAACAAGAGACTTCCTTCTCACAGTTCATGTGCTGATATTGTTTTATGTTAGCCTTTTCCAGCTGCGTCTCTGCTGCTCTTTACACTTGCTGGAAGTATGCTGGGAGACTGCCAATACCTTCATGCATTTCTAGAGCAAGTTTGCTGAGTGGTGATCACAACTTCCCTGAAATAAGTTTTCCTGCTGGCTGAGCAGTAGAAATGCTACCCTTCTAAATGCTGGACAATGATAATTACATTAATAATTATTTTGCCTTTTCTTGTATTCAGGAGTGGATGATGCTGGTTCTTCATTTAAATATTTGCAAATATTGTTCCTGACCAGGATGAGTTTGGAGATCTAATTTAAAATGCCCATCTTTAAAACATGTAAGCTGTTTTTCAGGCTAATCATTTGAGAGATCGCCCATTCATTTATGCCAGAGGCAATTAGTGACACTCATCAGCTCAGGATGCCAGGGTTGGGCAGGTGGCAGCACTCCTGACACAACAGCTGAGTATTAGCTGACTTGGGATCTGTGCAAAACGGCCAGGGTTACAAGGTAGTACAACTAGATTAAGGGAAAGGCATTCTGCTGAGCTTCCCAGTTCCTTGAATCATTTGATCCTTCCATAATCTCTGCCTGCAAGAAAGCTGAGTGAAAACAGTTGCAAAGCAAAGCTGGTAAAAACTAGTCAGAAGATATGAAGCAGCAGCAGCCAATGCCTGACCATGCAGGCAGTCCAGTGCATGCAAAAGGATGGATTAGACGTTTGTTTCTGTAAAAGAGTACACCTGGCACCTACTGGTCCTCAAGAGAGCTGAAGCTGGGTACCTCCATTATCCTGCATGCAAGGCATGTGATGGACATGTAGTGTAGGCCGTTCTGCACCCCTGGAGAGAGCCCACCACTGTAGAAGGCCCAGCTTGTGTCCGGGATAGAAGAAGACTGGATTGCTGCTCCATGGGATGAGCTGAAGAAGACAAACCTATCAGAGCATTGCTCAGACCAAGTGGAGAGCATTTTTGAGTTCTAAGAATTTGTCATGTTACCAGCTGGTGACTAAGCACCACGCAGCCACTCAGTCACTTGGCCACCAGTGGGGTGGAGGAGAGAGTAAAAATGAGAAAATTCATGGATTGAGATACAGACAGTTAAACAGGGAAAGCAAAAGTCACACATACAAGCAAAGCAAGCAATTCATTCACCACTTACCCTCAGCAGGCAGGTGTTCAGCCATCTCCAGGAACTCAGGGCTCCATCATGCATAAGGGCAACTTGGGAAGACAAATGCCATCACTCCAAACATCCTGTTTCCCTTCTTGCTTCTTTCCCCAGATTTATATACTGACTGTGATGCCGTATGGGATGAAATATCCCTGATGTCTGTCAGGGTCAGTTGTCCTGGCTGTGTCCTGTCCCAACTTCCCGTGCCATCCCAGCCTTCTCGCTTCTGGTGTGGGGTGAGGAGAGGAAAGGGCCTTGACACTGTGTGACCTCTGCTCAGCAGTATCTAAAATATCCCTGTGTGATCAGCACAGTTTCTAGCACAAATCCAGATCACAGCCCTACACCAGCAACTGTGAAGAGAATTAACTTTACCCCAGTCAAACCATCACACATGTCCAAAGCAGTGAAGAGCTCTGACAGACTTTTCAAAGCAAGAGGCAGTGCCTTGTAGCTCTCCTTTTCCTTCTTGGTCATAGAACTTGTTCATAGGGTAACATGGTCAAAGAACAGCACAGATTCCAAGCAACACAGCTTTACTAAAGCTGTAAACAATCCATTTTAAAGAAATTCATAGCCAGCTCTACCACATTCTGCCACTGTTTTAGCATTTGTGACTGAAAATAGCTTTTCAGGAGAGTGGGTTTTGTTTTTTAATTAAGGCCATGAGTAGCCTATTGTAGAAAACACACATTTCCCAGGCATTTCGAAAGCAACTTCACAGAATTACACAAAACAGTTACTTTTGTGAACGTTGGCACTGGTCCTCAATTTTCGGTTTCACTGCTGGGAGACAAACTCTCAGAGAGCCTAAACTTGTGCCAAGAGTAAGGCAGGAA
Source organism: Cnemophilus loriae (assembly GCA_013397755.1). NCBI lineage: Eukaryota > Metazoa > Chordata > Aves > Passeriformes > Corvidae > Cnemophilus > Cnemophilus loriae. The sequence continues at coordinate 118,653 of VZTF01007183.1, forward strand.
AAATCATTAACAACAACAGACTTGTAAATCGGAACGTTAAAGATTAGCTACTGTGTATGGTTGCACGGTTGAAGCCAGGTAGGCCAAAGGCTGCTCACGAAAATGGACTAGCTCTCCACCCACATACTCCACCAGGCTTCCATGAAGAGGCCACCTGAACATGAACACCAGAACAGAGAGCTGGAGGTAACACATTCTACCAACCAACCTGGAACAGTTTCCAAAGGTCTCTGCCTCCAACTCCAACCGAGCACCAGCTATGCCACAGGTGACCAGAGCTCCATTCTTCCAAGCCTGAGCCCAGCATAGAGACTTGGTAGCAGAGATGACTGCGGGACCAGCTGGTTTGCATCAGTTGGTGTCCAAATTAGGGCCTGAGGTTTGGCCTTGAGCAACGTTGATGAGGCATTGAGGAAACCCTTGGGAAAATATTTTCCAGGTAGCTGTCAGCTTTGTAAAGTAATTAACTCATCCCTTACATTTATAAATACAGTGTGACCATGTGAAATAAGAAACATGTGTTTAACTTTTAAAAGTTTTTCAGTCTTCTCTATTTCAGACACATAAGTATCTTCTAGTGAAGTGCAGACACGTTTCTGCAGAAAGTTATCAATGACCATACAAATGGCTGATGTTTCTTAGCTATCTGTCAAAGACCTCTAAAGATCGATGGGTAGAAAATCTGCAGAAAAATTCCTAGCTTCTTACCAATGCATTAAGTGCTCAGCTTGAATATTTTTACATGGATATACTAACTGCATATTCAAGAAAGCACAAAAAAAATTGTTAGCTATCAAACAGCTCTGGTAACTACTCTAACACAGCTTTAACTTTTAGCAGTTCTACTTTGTAGTTAGTCAGCTACTTCAGCTCACCAACACAGGATGCTTGGCCTTCTCTTATCTTCACCGGGGCTTCAGGGACCTGAGAATCATGCATCTCTTCCAAGGAATGCATTTACATTCACCATCAATAATATATAATATAGTCGCTGAGACGAATTTTTCATGTGTGTTTTAAATAATATTTAAATTAGTTATTTATGGATTATCTTGTACATATCTGAAAGCTTCTAGAGACTTTCAGGAAAGAGAATGTTGTGGGTTGGGAATTAGCACGCAAGAGATTTATCATTTATGCTTTTGCAAGAGGCTTAGAAATATAAAACTAAGATTTTAAATATCTTCTGGAGTTATTAAAGAAAAAAGAAATAATCTCACACACAAATTAAATTTTGAACAGAACAAAAATAATTTAAATGTAGATATGAAAACAATGCTTTCAGTATTTTTGGGAGTGTGACCTAAAAATGACAAATTTTTCCAATTTCCTTATTCTGTTCTGCAGATCTTTTGGGATAATAAATTTAAATGATTAGCATGAACACTCTTTATGAACAGTTGCACATGTGACCAATGGGGAGGAAGCAAGGAAGTTGGCTATCTAAATATATTTACTCACATGTTAATGTTAGTGTAACTATACTTTACCTAAATCTAAAAGCTTGATGATAAGTCAATATGAAACTGTTATGAGGTCAGTCTCCAACAGGAAAACCACATAACCTGAAACAAACCCCAAAATACCACCTATCAAATAAGAGAAAGGCAAAGTTGCTATAAATCCAACACATGTAATAGCATTTTGTAATATTTGGTGGTACCTACTAGGTGAGATCGCTGAAAGTCTCCATCTTACTGCTAATTTTTTTTTTGAAGGCAACTTACTGTCTCATTGATTTAATGTACTTACAGCTTTAGGAAGACTGTCTTAAAAGTTGCTACCTTTTCAGATGCATATCATTCCTATCGAAAGTGTCCATGGTACTGAGAAGATTACTGTAAATTACCCTGTATATTCTTACTTTTCAGGATTTTGAATGCTGTTTCTAAGTGGACTATACAATGTAAGCATTGATTAACAATGTCTTTTTACCTACCACAGAGGCTAAGCATGGATAAAACTACTTGAAAGGAGGAGTAAAGAACACCAGAACAAGCTGAGACCTCATGTAACAGCCTAAAGGTTAAGCATCAAACTTTTGTCCAGATCTTCAGAAAATCAGGTTAAAACTTTCTGCTGACATATGGTGTTGTAAATTTTAATAAAGTAAGTATGTAAGCATTTGCAGCTACCATGTAAAATCAAGAAGAAACAATTTTTTGAACTTTCATTACTATTTTTTTGCTCAGCAGGAAATAAGTGGCTTTATTCTTGTTGGGTGAGATAGGTGAAATACTGCAATTGTTTGTAAGTAGGGAATATGATGTTCCGAAAGGTCATACTCTGTTCAGGTTTTGGTTGTCACTACTTACAGTCAAATGTCATTGAGGCTTCTTCTTGTGAGAGATGGTTTTAAAACCCTTAGTTTTCATTAAGCAAAGATTTATCCTAGGCATTAAGTAAAGTTACATCTTTAGTATTTTCCTACTGGTTGGTTTACATGGCACCCTCCAGAGCATGGCAGCTCCCAAGAAACCTGTTAGGAGATACTTCGCCTTCCTCAGACTTCAAAGAGTGAGCATTGATTATACCCATTCTGGGATCTAGTGCTCAAAATGTGACACTGCAATGTTTACTTCCGCAAATTTTAATCTCTTTTTTTGCTCTGGCCCAAGACAGTATCCTCGTAAGGCACCCAGGTAGTTCAAGCAATTTTTAAACTTCATATTTTGTCATTAGACATTTTGAAATCTTTATGTTCTGTCCACTTCTTCCAATTTTAGATACAGGATATTCTCAAATTATGTAAAACATTTAAAATAAGAGACACAATTTTTCCATGTCACTTGGGTCAAATATATAAAATATAAAATGTATTCTCCATATTCATATTCAATGTGAAAAGCAGCAAAGTGTTTCAACACTGCAATTCTAGTATCAAGGCAGAATCTTATTTACAATTACAAATGATCTCTAAAGTTCCAATTTTATAAAATCACAAAATGGTTACTAATTGGGCAAAATAAGAATTCTTAAAGTAGCCTGAGCCAATTTGAAACTTCTTTGATGACTGAGCCACTATTCTTCCAAAGTCTTGTTTGTTTTTGGTTGCTAGGGTAAAATATATGTGTCAATAAATAGCCAGATGGGTATCAGTGATGAACCGATAATATCAGACCCCATAGCAGTTGACCTTCTCTAAAGGTGTCATGTAGCTATTAAACAGCCTGAGGGAAGGAACAAAATCACTAGTCTGTTGCAAGGTGCAACTCTGAGTGTGGATTCAACATTGTTTATTACCATTTCTGACTTTCTGGCTTTCAAATATAATCTGAACAACTGCAGACCATTTCTAGAAATGCAAGCATTGCGTAACCTTAATCCTTAAGAATATAAAATAATTTTATTTTTTGTGGCCAAAGGCATCCAAATTAAATATTATTTGATTAAGAGAGACTCTGCTTCATTATTTGTCAAAGTCAGATAAGATATCATGTGAGAGAAAGATTATTAGCTGAGAATACCAGAGGTGCATAACTAAAAAGATGTCTAATGAGTAGATAAATGGGCTATCAGGGTTCTCATTCAAAGTAATAGTGACTGGAGAACTTTGCAGATTTGTACCATTCAGTCATTTTTAATTGCTGCACCTTATTTCCAATATGCCAAAAAATTCAACTAGGAGTCTTTTAATTGTAACAACATTTGATTTTTTCCCTCTTTTTGTATTATTATCTGTTGAGAATGGTTTTATTGTTTAAGGTGTATTAAAATGCTTTCCACGTTAAATGCTCCTGCTTAATTTGCATATATTACACATTTTGGTCAGTAAATATTAACTTCCTAGATCCTTGGCAATATACAGTGTTGCAGTAGATGCAATGTCACCCACAGCTTCATCAGTAATTTCTTGCATTTGCTTTTAAATACTTGATAAGATACAGTTTACAATCACTGTTTAAGAAATTAATTACAAGGACAAGAAACACTAGTTTTTGTCATCCAATGTTGGGTTGCAATGAGTTAACTGGGATCATTGTTTCTGGGGCTGTTCATATCCCCAGACTTTTCACAGTCCTGGCAGAGGCTGGCTCTGTAATAAGTCTCACATTACACGTGGATTAGATTTGTAGAAATCCTGTAACTCAATAGGTACCTGCCTATTCTCTCCTGGCGTCAGGCTGCCTGCACTACTTTGCTCTGTAGACATACCTGGCATTCCACCCGTGCCTCCTCGCTGGCTAAGTGGGCTGGAGCCTGCCTACCAAAACATTGGGGTATTGTTGGGAAGGGGAGACCCCCTTGACAGACGAGCGAAGTGTGAAGTTAGTCTTGCAATGCCTTATTACCTTCCTATGAAGTATACACGCAGCTCTTTTAAACTTCCTTTATGCAGCAGTAGTGTGGGAAATGAGATCTGTAGAAGCATTTGGGAGTAGCAAGGGGGTGGACATGTGCTGTAGACAAGGACAAAGCCAGTCCGACCCTAAGACCTTCCGCCTTCCCCCCCAGCCACCACCACAATGTTTGTTTACACTGGCTGCGGAAAAAAAACAAAAACATATTTGTCAGTGCATCAAGGATGTAAAATGGCTTGATTTCTGGGAATTGTGCCAGGTATTATAAACCATTTTATTTTAACATCAATTCCTCATTTCACTGCATACCATTTGCTTAGCAATTAGTGAGAATTAGGATTTTCAAAACATTTGAATAAGATTAGAACACCCATTTGCAGTGTTTAGGACTCTTAAAGTGAAACAGCTATCTCACTAATGAAAACTGTCATGTGACATTTAAATAACAAAAGGAAAATTCTCAGTTGGTCACTAAGGGTTTATGGTTTGTATGCTGCAAGTGTTGAAATCATTTCCAGTGAAGCTCACAATAAAGCTTATGGAAGTATTATCAGACCAGAAGATCAGACAACCCAACTTTTGGGTTTTTTATATATTTAATGGTGAGATTTTTTTTCCTTTCTCTTTCTTTTTTTTTTGTGTGTGTGAAATTTGAGATCCATAACAACTCTTTCCTCCTCTTTCAGCAGTTCATCATCTCATCCTGAAAGATAATGAAAAGACTCCTAGTGATTCCATGCAGATGTGTATGTGATTCTAACAACCTAATGACAGCATTTAACTTTAAATGTTAATAAAGTCTATGGTTTATATGAACATTAAAAATTCCTATTTTTTTAAAGAAGAGGAAAAATTTTTGTAATGGATTGCCATCACAGAGTATATGGCAGAAATTTATGCACAGAAATATCTGTTTCAGAGTTTTGGCAAATGGCTATATTCTTTTCGTGAAGTTCATGGCTAAAACTTCTGAGTTTAGTGAAATTTTACCTCAGTCATCAGAAAGAATGGTGGAAACATTTTTGGGGACATAGCTTTGTTTTCTGATGAGCTGCCAAGTATCTTAGTTAAGCATTCAAGAAGACTGCAGGCGTGTCCTTTCCAAATACTGCAGTGGAGGTAAATTCCTGCCATCCAACTAGTCCCTCCTGTCTTGCCAAGTGTCAGTGAACTGCAATGATTCTGCCTGAGTGATGTGCCCAAACAGCCTCCATGGGAGGCATTGACTCTGCAGGAAAAGGGTTTGCAAGGAATAGTTGCTAGCCTCAGACTATTCAAGTGTGATGCCGGTGCAGGTTTTCATCTCTGTCCTCTCAGTGCATTTCATTCCCCCATGTTTTTAAAAAGGAAATCCTTTTGGCTTCACAGTAGTATTTTTTGTTTTGTATTTTTATATTTTATGTTTTATATTTTATATTTAAAATACTTTTAAGTCTTGTACTGTGCCGATGAGCTATTATCTTAGTAGGGATAGGTTCAGATCGAGTTTTACCTATGAGATTTTTAAACACACTTTTAGAAATAATGCCCTTGTATAGGAATTATTTATAATACAAATTAATATTTTTCTCTTAAAATAATTATATCTCTTATTGCTCACTGCTCACCCAGCAAATCAAACTACAGCATAAAGGCAACAAGCTTCAAAGGAAAATAATAACCTTCAGTACATTTTGTTTCTCTTTTCCTTTGAACTGAGCACACTACCCTAGAAATAGAGAGAGATCCGGGTAGTTTTCTCCCTCCCTATTTCTGTTGTATCTAAAATATTTCTGTTTCCATTTTCCTTTTATTGCAGCATATAACTTCCTTTTACTATAATACATTTAAGACTAGTTGAAGTTGTTGGGGAATAATGCAGTTAACAAAGCCTCATTCCTACCGTTTATCCAACAAACCCCTTCAGCTCTATCCTCAAGACACAGCAGCTCCTTTCTCCTCCCCGGTCCCTCTCGCCTCCACCCACAGGCAGCAGTGCTACAGCTGGTTCCCAAGCCTTGTGCTGGCCGATTAGCCAGCCAGCACTCCTGTGATATTTGGCAAACCGCCTGCTGCCAAGCACAGGCTGCCCATCAACAGGAGCACTGATTTGGATCTTTCGTCTGTTTACATCGATTTTCATGAAACTTACAGACATATATTTTTCTACTACTCCCGCGTTTTGAATTTGCTTGAATACAGCCACTAACAAACAAAAAAAAGTATTATAAGAAGGCAACCAGGAGGGAAACAACACAGTTGCATAAACCAGATTTCCGAATTCAAACTAAAAACCATATATGCAGCAATGAAGGTCAGGCAGTGGTCTCAGCCTGAACAGCTAACATGAGGGTGTCCAAAATTCGACCAGCTTCAAGGAGTTTTTCTTTCTTGTTAGTTCAGTGGCACAATTTTCATGCCAGTTTCCTGCCAAGCAAATTGCAGAGGGCTTGTACAACTGAAAGAGCTTGAGTCTGAGTCTCTGATGACAAGCTTGCTGCAGCTCCAATCAGGGCTTTATAGCTTCCTAAAAAAAATAACAATGCTGCCAATTGTAACAAATGTGAAGTGTCTCTTTGACATGAAACCACTGCCTATTAAAATGAGCCAAAAATACGACAGTTTCACAGAAGACTCTTTTTTATCAGCTGAACACTTCTCAGCACATCACTTGGGTCAAATTCAAATGTAAAATCATGGTACCTGAAGGAAACAAACTGTCAAGAGTCTTGTATAATACTCACTGAGTCCTCTTCTTTTAAACAAGGCTAGCACTTATGTAGTTTTCTTGATAGTAAAATGTAAAGAATCTCAACAATGGCAGGGAATGCAGGATGAAAAGTCCCTTTTTCCATTGCAATATTTCTGCTGAAAAAGCTTTGTTATGGTTTATGAATTCCTTTAAATGAAAAAGTCTATGAGCAGTATTTTGAATGAAATATTTTTTCAAGGTTGAATGCTAGCTCTAGCCCCACTCAAATAGGAGAAATTACTTCCCAGTGGTATGCCAAATTACTTGTTAACTGTTTCATCAGCAGGATACGATGATTCCTTATACTAGGCTTGTCGTAGCTTTCTTAGACACTTTCATGCCTCTAATTTCTGAAATCTACATTATCAGAAGCAGTTTTCTGTTACTGAATTCAGTTCAAAAGCCAACAATTCAACTAAATTGGTACAGCTGAGTATGTTTCTCAAGCCTACAGATACATTTTCAAGACATCTAGTGTTTATTAATTGTTTGGGTAAAAAGAGTTAAAAATAAATATACACATGTAATTAATTTTTGCCTAGATAACACCATTGGGAGACTATTATTGGACCTAAGTAGGTAAATTAAAGTGACTTCAGGCTCTGGGTTTCCCCAGAAATTGTACAAGAGAATCTAACTCTAGCCATCAGCGCTCTAAATTCTGCACTTTTAATGGGTCCTTGTGCATAGGTTGAATTAAACTGCATTAGGCTAGTAACAATCTGAAAGAGTCTTATTTAAAAATGCTACAGGGTGACTAAATTTCTACAGATACCTATTTTTACTATCTCTTTTCTTATTATCTGATTTTGTACCTTTACATTACTGACAATCTGTATGAGCAGCTTGGAGCCGTGGTTGTGCCAAGTCTAATGGGACTGAAATTACAGTGCATTAGCTACACATCAGAAATCTCCACCCGAATCTCATCCTGCATCTTCTTCACATTTTTAAAGCCCAACTTTATGTTACAAGATTTCCGGTTTGACTTTTCCTAGGGAAATCTAGGGCCACATTTTGGCAGCCTGGGTTGTCTCACTTCTTTGAGACAGGAAGAATTAAGGCAAATTAGAGCTGATCACCACTCCTCCATTGTAAGCTGCAGCCTCTCAGTCAATACTGTTATTAGGGAACTGAAGGAAGGATGAGGAGGGCAAATCCACACACCCACCCCGCCCTGCCCCCTTCTCTCACCTGTTTCCTGGCTTCCAAAATCCTTTCAATGAAGAGAGTCTGACTCAAAAGAAGTTATTCTTTAGCTTATGTTTCAATGCAGTTTTAGTCTCCACTCTTTCATAGCGCGTGGAACAGACATTGTCAGATTCAATGTTCAGACAAAAAGCAACTGGAAGCTAGCAATTTTTTAAAAAATTGTTATCTATTAATCACAGTTTACATGACAGGAAAAAAAACTTTCCCACCCCCTTATTGTAAGACTGAGCACAACCTTCCCTCCTTTTTGAAATTAAATATAGGAGAACCAGGGAAGAACGTGCCAGTGAATCAGGGAAAGAACAATACTGTTTTCTTCAACAACAACTGCAAGGGTTAGCAGAAGTTTGAAGAGAAAGCGTTTCAAAGAACAGTGATGAGTAGAAACTCTCTTGAAAGACCTGCAAGACTACCACATTTGGGATCTTTCATGCGAACATTGTCCCACTGAAACTGTGTAGACAGCTGTCCTTTCATGTTCTACCATATGTCTTTGACCCCAACATCATGGTTAATCAGGCTAAATCGACATGTTAAATTCCAGAGAAAAACGCACCGGTTCGGAGCCTGGAGCAATCATTTTATCACCGTTCTTATTTCATTTAGCTTTTGTGGGAGGGAGGAAAGAAAGTATTCACAGTGTCTAAAGGCCTGAGTTAGTTCATTAAGATGAATGGAGTAGCAATCAGGAGAGAGATGAGTGTTGTTAACCACCTTCTGCAATGACAGTGTCTTTATTTTTAATGGTGAAGCAGAGTGCCAAACCCTGAGGTGGAAATTTGTGGCGTCTTGATTGGTTTTTCCTTTAACGTTCACTCTAGACGTCTAGAGTCTAGATGTCCATCATATATAAGGAATATATGGGATATGTGAATGACCAAGCAGTAGGATTCATATTAAAACCATGGAAAATCAGGTCAATAGTGCAGGTAAATTTATTGATGTCTTGCTTTATTCTCTCATGCAGCTACTTCTGCAATTACTTATTCCAAATCTTATTTGTTTTTTTTTTTTCTCTGCATGGAGAATCATCACCTCTAGAGACATCTTAGGCACTCTGTACAGCAGTGCCATCTTTGCTATCAAGTCAGCACTTTCCATTTCCACATCTCTTCAGACAGAATGTGCTGTTTCCTGTAGCTTCTATTTTCTGAAATGGACATGGCATAACACTCTATTAGTGATGAATATTTTATTCATAAAATGGAGCTAAAAATGTATTTGTGCCACTCTAGGGCCAAAGAAGTATCTCCATTTGTGATTTTATTGTATTGCTATAACATCTGGAAGACCTAAGCAGGATTAAAACTTCACTGTTAGCAAAGAACATTGAGGTTGTCAGAGTTATTTTCTTCCCCAGGAGCATTGAAAAGATAACCACAAGAGCAGAAATGCATAAAGGGTCTTTTGTGGCATTACTGGAAAAAAACTTTAAATATGTATAAATAGGTAGACAGACAGACGTGTCCACAGCTCCATTTGGATTTTCAGCAATGATTTAGAAAAGAATGGGGAATAACATGAGCAAAGCAGGAAAAACAGGGAGAAAAAAAAAAACATAAAAGGGATCATGTTTTAACTCGTTCAAAATTTTATTAGTTTATTACATTATAAACTATTTGCGCTAGACATACTTTATATAATCTCTTACTTAATGTTTTGTGACAGCTTTAATACAACAAAATTAGATATGCTGTTGCAATAGTCCTGACAGCTACCTGGTTTCCATGCATTAACACCATTGGCTTCTTGCCCAATACAAATAAACTTGAAAGGCTAGAGAGCACATCAAGTGAAATCAAGTAGCCTAAAACTAAAGTGGAGAGCTCAGCACTGTGGAATAAAATATCATTGCAGGGGAAACCTTTGATGATATCATTAACTGAAGTATTAGGAACATATATATGTACGTATAAGTATACATATATATATATATCCCTTGAAACACTGGCATTTAAATTCTACCTGCACAGAGCAGACTGTCATGAAAATGTTAGACAACAATTAGAACTTACACAAACTTTTTTTATTATATTATGGAATCATATTTGCACATCATATTACATCCTGAGAAGAAGTGCATGTAGCCTTCAAATCTTACGGTGTCCTGTACTGGAGCATGGACCTCTGAGAGCTGTAGCTGCACTGGTCAAGAAGGAAAGCTACTACTAAGAATTTCATTGGCTGTAAGAGGTTGATGTCTTCCCCTAGATGTTAGTGTTGTGCTTTCATAACTGAGTCCATATAATTGGAAATGAGGTGAAGTACTGAAAAGATTTTCCAGTAAAAATTTAGGACTTATTTGATTAATGTTTTGTAGTGACAATGTGAATGTGTATAGAGAAAAGGTTAATAGAAGCTGGAACACTTTTACCGGTTAGAAAAAATATAAAAAGAAGAAAGTAAAAACTAATGTTCAGCTAGCCTCATGTGGGAATACCTTCCCCTTCTGCATTTTTCTTCTCCATTAATTAATGAGTATGAAGGATGCATATTCCAGTAGAGTAATCCTGTTTGCCTCTTGAAGCTTTCCTGAAACAATAGAAGGTCTGGCACTAATTGAAAAGCTATGGATCCTGATGGAATGCAACTTCTCTCTAACCTGTTTACTGACTCTGTGGAAAGCGGATAGAGTGCCAATATTGCTAATAGTTCTGGATTTCTGGTCTATAACTTGAACTCATTACCTCTCTCATTTTTATCTCTTTATGGAACCACAAGGCTTTTACAGCATAGAACAAAAAAGAAAGCAATATGCACCAAACAGGTGGTACTGACATTAGCACAAAATGCCTACCCTTTCAAAAGTTATCTCATTTATTCTGATGAAATGGTGATGAAGGGGACTGATCAGAGGCTGAGTCATAAAAAACCTTCAAGAACAGAGATTCTCATAAGCTGTTTTATTTTCTCATCAGGTTCAAAGTATGTTTATTCACCCTGCCTTCTCTAATATAAGAGTATAACCTCAGCTAGTGGAGAGATAAAATTATAAAATATGCTACCTTGCCCCTTCTCCAAACAAATCCGTCCTCTAGGTATTTCACTCCCTTGGGTGTTCACATGAGTGAACAAACCAAATGGGGCAGATGTTATTCACATTCCTAATTGCACAACTGGAAGCTGATCTCATCTTATAACAATGCATACAGAGTAGTCGAGAAGAATCTGAAGAAAAAAGAAGTGCTCATCAAATAATGTTGCACCAGTTGGGAATTTTTTGATCCCCAAAGCAAGTTGCAGTAGCATCTGGAAGGAAATCTCTCCACTAAAGACTTTTAAGCTACATCATTCTCTGTTCTTTCCTTCCCTAATGCTTAAAAAGTGCAAAGAGATTCCATTTAGCCAGGAATTATTACTATCTGCTGCTTGAAAACGCCTTTCTACTTGAGTAAGAGCTACATATATGGTTTGTGTTTTATATCAATATCGTATTGCCCTAATGTATCATGTTAAAATGAGATTCTGCTTCCTCAGCTGCTTAAGTGCTTTACTTCTTTTAATCTAGCAGTTTATATAATACGTTTTACCTTACATCGGCGTATCTGGTTGAGTTCTTTGGTTTATTGCAGAGCAGGTTGGACTGTGTGCTCTAGTGGCTCACTTTGGCTTTAAAATTGATGTGTTTTATAGAGGCATGAATAAAGATTTCGCATTTGATTGAATAAATCTCAGAAAGAGTCCAATTCAGGAAACAGCACAAGAGCCCAAATCCCATTCAATTCAGGAAAACTTAAGTACTTTTCTAAAAGGAAAACAGCAAGTTGTAGCATGTATTTAAGCCCAAGCACAGTATTAACTGCTTAGAAAAATATACCAGTTGCTTCAATTTTCTAAAGGGATGTAGCAAATTTTTCAGAGAAGAAGAAAACTTTTACATGGAATTTTTATTTACAGAAATAGCTGAAATACAGGAAGTCAGCAAAAACAGTGAGAGATCACTATTTGTGGAGTACAGCAATATCAGGCCAATTACAGAAAATGGACTTTAATTTCTTGGAAATGTTTCTTTCATGCAAAATATTATTAGTTTGAGTTTGTATACCACTGAGTTCCAGAAAACTGAAATTTTGGGTCAGCCAAGTTGTCTCAGGACAATCTCAGCTGCGCGTTCTCCATCTTCAACCATTACAGTCATGTACAGGTTGTACTTCTTTTCCATTACTCTGCAATATCACCTGTGTGCATAGTCTTTAAATGCAGTAGACTGAAGTTATGAGGCATAGTTTCTCAGTCCATGGAAAAAGGGCAACGTACCAATCATTTTCTGTGGGGAAAATGTGTGCACGTGTACCGTTGACATAAAATAATTGATGTGCAGCAAGCTAAAAATACTTGGGTTCCTGCCCATGCTCTGCCTTTTCAGACAGATACGAAATGTTCTCTTCTCTCTACAGAAAATTGGCCCTGAGTTCATCTTAGCTTTCATTTTCTCTGAAGTGCTTTATTTTTACTGTGTCAGAACTCTTATCATGGCTCACAAATGCATTATGATTGCAATCTCCTTCAGGTAGGGACAGTGCAAACATGCAAAAACATTCTTGTTGTATGTTTCCCACCTGCCAGCCTGCAGTATGAGTTACACAAATGTGAAACCCTGCCCCAACACCCATGCAAAGTCCTTCTTTGGACTCAGCATCCTGAGTTTTTGTCAACTTCTACTCGAGCATCAATGTATGTGCACATACATGCACATATATGTACTTACTATATACATATATGTGTGTATACATTTATATGTATAGTGGCAGCAAATGACCTTAAATGATCAATTCAGTCACTTAACTCAAGTTTCTAGTCTCACTTGAAATTCTTGGCGTGTACTGCCTGGTCTTCAGGTGCCATTCCGTAAGGGTATCGTCTCTACTATGTCGTGTGTCAGATATCCCACTTTCTGCAGACATCTCTGGTGCCCTAAATAATTGAATGGCCCTGGCTTCTATGTTTCTGATGCTAACTCCAACCCTAAATGCAATCACAGAGGGGATGTATGTGCTCTATCCCTTCCATCTATTGACTTTCTGCTTCCCTATCCTATGCAGCTGGTCATCAATTAGCCCCCGTCACATGCGACTGCACAACTCACTCAGGCTGAAGATCCCAATCTCTCATACCTCTGTCCGGGCCAAAAATCACACCAGTTACTGGCTAATGTAACCACAATAAAATGTACAACTGCGAGATAAGGAACAAAAAGATATGCTAAATAAAAACTATTTTAAAAGCATCAAATAGGGTCCACAGCTGTGAAAGGGACAACCAAAATTAGAGAAGATGCGCAAGTGGAGTTTCAAGAAGAAATCTGTCATGGCTATAAGCACTGGGCCTGTGTAGGCTAGAAAATATTTTAGGCCATATGCCAATGGGATATAGAAGCAAGATTGTCCAAAGGTGAAACTTGTTTTGAGGAGCATAAATTGAAAAGGACTGTGAACTGCAGAAACAGGAAATATATATTTTTTTCTTTCAAACCAAATTTTTCCAGCATAAAATATTCTAAAGATATCAATTATCTACAAGTGAGGGGACCTGAATGTAGGCACCAAATGAAAGGTGCTGACTTAGAATGCAAACTTTGCATCCTAATTAAATATGCGTGTGATTTATACACTATACTATATTTGTACATACATAGTTAACATTTACATATATAGATAACATTTATAGATAACACATATAGATACATGTATAGATAACACAAATACACATATATATTAGACCATAGGTATTCTGAAATTATTTTTACTGTTGGTCTGTAAGTATTGCTGTAGTAGAACAGACTTGTATTCCACTTCAGACTGAATTCTAACACTGCTTAGGGAATTAGTATATGGCACAGAGCAAGGAACTTGCTCCTTGCAGCATTCCCACCAACATTATTCCTATCTAGCATTATTATTAGAGAGGATTTTGCACACAATGACACAGCTTGAACCTTGACATTTTTTAGTCTTCTACTTTTCTTCCTTTCCCATTCCTATTCTGAATAATTCAAGACCAATTTTGAGCAGAGAAAAGAACTCAAACAAGGAATTTTTACCTTTCTCCAACCCTCCCTTCCAAATCTACACTTATCATTGTGGGAAAAACAGGAGTAAAACCCGAAACAAACAAACCACAACAGTAGGGAAAAAAAAATCCTTAAAACCAAAAAAGCCTCAACAAAAACATACCAGCGAATATAAACAATATTCATAGAATAAATTTTAAAAAAAATTGAAACAGGGACCCTGTGACATGATTTTACCATTCCCCTGTACCAGCCCCAAATGTCTAACCTGAATCTTCTCTTTGTACTTAAAACTGATATATATTTCCCTACGTTCTATTTTTCCTATAGCTGTTTCATTTTCTCTGACTGGTACAACCACTTACAGCACAGATTTGTCTCAGGCACCTAAATTATGAATCTCAGTGACTATTTTAAATGAAAAAAGTGTCCTGATGCTCAGCTTCCTTGAATGCCCCTTATTGTCATGCTGTCCAGAGCACAGAGCCTGACAAAAAGGAAAATAAATCACTTTTGTTACTAAACCTTTGCATTCTAATTAAGCACTTCTTACTGAACATCCATCTTTTTCCTCACACCTGGTCACTAGATGCTTTAAGAGTTTTGCATCAAGAGAAATCCAGTCTGCCCTGCCAGATGTCAGGGCAAGGCCATTTCTGCAGAGGCTGCTCCTGTATCTCACGGTCCCCTTCCTCTGCCTGGCAGATGGTTCAGTCATGGGGTGACAAGGGTGATTTCCCAGTCTGGAAACTTTTTTTTCATTCTCTTCAGTTTCCTGAGGGCAAAAGGCTAAAACAATGGTGAGTTCCTAGTCACTTTAATTGAATTTCATCTGTCTTGGGAAGGTCTTGCATTTCCAAGAGATAATTTAAATCTATAAATCTGATGATAGGTTGTCCTTGGCTTATGTGCCTAGAAAAACCCTACAAAAGGGCCAGTTTAAAAAATATAAAAATTCATAATAAAAGTATTACTTAAGACACTGTAGCCCTGACTTCAAGCGAAATATTTATAGAGAGAAGATAAGGCGAGGAACGGACTTATTTTCTCCCAGCTCAGAAAAGAGTAAGTAGTTGCAGTGTTCTGGGTGGACTTCTGTTCTCCTTCATTGTGATCATAGTAGTAAATTCCTGGGGAGAGAAACCTCAAGCTATATAGAGAAAGGCCTGTGGTCAAATATGACACAGTCTGTGACATTACACAGAGCTAGATCATCTGGGTTGATGACCAAAGTCCACACTTTTTTCGCAAAAATTCATATTGGGTGAAGTAGAGATGATCAAATTATATTCAAAAAATTTACCTGAGACACAAAGCTTGGTGCAAAAAACCCTAAAGACTTTATGATGGAATAACTTATTCCTCTAAGAAAAAGTAATTACATTTTAAATGCTTGGAATAAAAGAGATAAAAAAGGCAGGTAATAGGAGGAGAGATGTCAAAAGTCATGGATCTGTTGGGGCAAATCCATAGGAGGGTCACAAAAATGATAAGAGGCCTGGAATATCTCTCCTATGGGTGCAGGCTGAGAGTTGGTTTTGTTCAGGCTGGAGGAGAGAAGGCTCTGGAGAGACCTTATTGCAAACTTTCAGTACCTGAAGGAGGCTTATAAGAAAGATGGGGACAGACCTATCAGTGAGGCCTCTAGAGACAAGACAAGGGGAAATGGTTTTAAGCTAAAGTAGGGTAGATTCCACCTAGATGTAAAGAATAATTTTTTTATAATGATGGTGGTGAAACCACCAGAACAGATTGCCCAGAGAGGATGTAGAAGCCTCATCTGTGGAAACATTCAAGATCAAGCTGGACAAGACCCTGAGCAACCTGCTGCATGTGGAAGGTGTCCCTGCTAAGGGAGTTGGACTAGATGGCCTTTAAAGATTGCTTCCAACCCAAAATATTCTGTGATTCTACTCTGTGATTCTGGTTTTTATACCCACACACCCTGTATCCTTTTACTGCAGCAACTTAGTTACAAACATAAATGACTGGCCTTGTGGCACTGATCTATGTTTTTCATGATGTAAGCAGAATATATGTAACAGGATGTGTTTCTGCTTGTTGCATTAGGAGGCTGAGAATGTATCTACAAACTGTCCCTGAAAAGACAGATGAGCTCCCCACTACATATCACGACCCATTTTCTTGTTGATGCTAATGCTACAGGAGGAATCAGAGGATATACCTTGGGTAAACTTAGTGACTCTTCTGTGTTACTGCAGAGCTTTTGTTGAGAAAACAATGCAAAAATAATTGCAAGCAGGACTGCAAACTGACTCTTTCTAATGGGGCTTAGAATCACAAATTCAGTGAGGGCACACAATGCAGGATAAGTTAGTTGTAGTTATATACTTGTTCTTTCTGTTTGTCTGTGGATGAATTGGCTAGCAACAACACGGAGGCACTCATCCCTGTCTCTGTGCAAACAGCAGGAAGGAAGAATGCCTCGCAGTTCCCTGTTCTGGGCTTTCAAACTTCCCATTCTTTGTATGACAATGCCTGACAAGTTCTATTCCTTTCTTCTACTGCTGCAAGTATCATGTGCAAGCCAGAACAGATCACAGCCAGGGTCCCCACAAGGACAAACCAAACCTGAGGAACTCAGACTGTAAATGGCAACGTTAGAGAGTAGCTGCCTGCAAGTCTAGACCAAGTTTGGCCAAAATTCATAGAGTGATCAGAGCTATGTAAGTAGTAGCTTTCCGCATTTAATGAGCATAATTTCAATTCCTTTTTTTTGTTGTTGTTAATTCAATCCTTAAACTTTAAACTTTGTGTCTTTTTAATATTTATTTGGCAAAAAATGAAAAAATATTTACTTTATTTTCCCTCACTCTGCTTGTCAAATCAAAATTAAAAACAGGAGTTATTAGTTTTGAAAATCTTGAAACAAAATGGTTAGGAAATTTCTCTCTTTCGTGTTCTTGCCTTTACAGGGTTTTTTTGTGGAGAATTATCTTTCAAATTTGTGAAAAGTCCACTGAATCAGGAATCATTGATATTTATTTGAGGTGACTGAAGAATACCAGCTTGCAAATATGAAGCAGGATACGCAATACTAGATGATTAAGCTACACTCAGCCCTGTTCACTGCTGGTGTGAGATCCTGCTCCCCCAGGAAGATGCGACTGAAATCTCTGAAGCCCATGAGTCTCCTACCTGGAGACTGAGCTCATGCTTCCCACTTTATGGGATGCACCTGCCTTGTTTCAAATACCTGAGATACTAAAAACAGCTCAGTCACTATGACTTATAATCACAAAGAGCTGATGCCTGAAGTTCAGAGCAAGCCTGCAACCTGGAACATAAGTGTGTTTTAGGGAATGTCATTTAACTGCATGAAATGGGCCCAAGTTTGAGAAGATAAGCCTGCTAGAGACAAGTCCAGGAAAAACACAGCATTTATAATGCATCATGAGTGTTTGTATATATACAACCTAATGATGCCCCAATTTATATTCCAAAATAACTTATTTTTGCTTGCTCCATTAATTGTTCTAATAATCTAAAGTAAATGGTTGAGAATTAAAGGAAGACATTTATGGTCTCCTGTTTATAGTGGACCCTGTAAATTCAGCATTATCTCCATATTTTTCTAAAATGTTTATGTGCAAATGATTTTCACTCCAGTAACTTCATCATGCGCGAATAAAAATATATGCTTAGTTATCAAAAGATAATTAGGTGAGACATGTATGTTTTGTCATAATTAATATTCTGTCAATAGGCTAGATAAGAAAGCTCCAAGGGTTAATGCTTTCCTGCTCTGTATCTAACATTGCCAGTGAATTTCTCTAGCTCACTCCATTAATCCAGTCAGCACAATGGATCAGGTTAGAGATGTGTCTCAATAAATCACTCTCAAGTGCTGGGGGTAGGAGTATCTAATTAATCAGCACTGTCATTATGTTTGACTTGTAGCTGCCTTACTGTGTATGGGATGAGGATTCAGTGTATTTAACCTGCACACACTCTTAAACAGATCTCCAGTAGTGATGTAAATTTTAACCCTTGTATGGAAAAAAACAACCCATGATTCTATAAATGGCCGATGAAATGTTTCTTACTAATAAACTAATCTACAGGTAATTTATTCTCCTCCCCACATGCCCGCACCCCCTTCTTTCCCTAGGGGCCATTAACATCCTGTAGCATTTTATCTCTTTTAACACCAAACTTCCGAAGTTAAATGCAACACTAGAGTTCATCACAATCCCCAGCTGTACCTGATAGCTTTCCCCCTCCCACTTCCCCATCCATCTCCTGTCCCCTTATTCCCACTGTCCCTTGCTTTTAGGCCATTTGTCCCCAGAGGAAGACTCAGAGTCCATCCTCACTTTCGCTCTAGCCAGACTCCCCCACCCTTATATACAAGAGTCCTGTTGTCCCACTTGCACCAGTAGCCACCAGTCTCTTTATCCACTCTTGCTCCCTGGGTCACTCTATTCACTCTCCTCCAGGTTTAGACAGCACCTTCCTACCAAAGGGAGACTTTTTACTCTACTTTTTCAAGTTATGAACTGCAGTTTAGTATTATCTTTCCAAGTGGAAATTTTTATACATTCCCTATCAAAATAATTGCTCTGATATGATTCCTTCCTTTCTGAATATGTTGATCTTGACACTTGCCTTTTTTTTTTTCAGAATTCAATGAACATGCATTTATTGGTTTTGCATTATTTTAAGGTCCAGGTGGTAGCTGCCTCACTTGCCTACGTGGAAAGAGATCTCCAGAGGCATCAGTTCTTCCTGTCCAGAATAAACACTAGCAGTGACGTGGTGCAGAGGTCAGAGTAAATTCCTGTCCATGTGGTTTCTGCTCTACGCTGGCATACAAGGCACAGCATGAAGAGTATGGGGCCGTGAGAGGAAGACAGCAGAGAAAATGCTGTTTCTGCTAGTAGCAGAGCTGGCCCCTGGCAGCCTGCAGGAGGAGGACACTGTGAATTCGATTAGCCTGTGGTAATAAGGAAACTGAGAAGATGGTCCCTAGAGTAGAAACATCAAGCTAGGGCATAAAGAAATACAATAAGAAAACACACACTTATATCAGTGTCTCCAACTTCTTCTGTATGTGCACTGAGAAGGAGATCTGTGAATTCACCTCTGCTTGAAACATAGAGTTCTTGGTTTATTTAATTCTGGTGTAAGGAGACAATTCTTGCAGACTTCAGAAGGAATCCATGCGTGAAAGCCTGAAACATTACCCATTTTCTAGACTATAAAGAAAATAACGTCCACTTTGAAAACACCTACACTTACAATAATATTTTTAAAGGAGTTTATTTTGTATATGTGGCTACATTACCACCTGCTTCTGATGTGATGATGAACTATATTAACTACATCTTGTACTAATTCAGTACTTAATATATTGTCATTGTTGAAATGGAAACACTTATGTGAAAAAAAATATGAAACATTCTGAAAGTACAGACCTTATTTTTTTTATACTAGATACTGCAAAATTATACAATATGACATTAACGTTTTTCTGTCTCAGTTTCCCGTTCCTTTGAGGAAAGACGTGTAATCATTTCACTTTAAAGTGATTTTGAGCAATTATACATTAATGTCTGTGGATACTTCCTGCCAAACTATAATCATTGAAAAGAAACCTAAGAGGGAATCCCTGTTCTGACCTAGCTGCATGGTGAACACTAAATGGTACAACGTGCTGGATGGTGGGGAAAATTCTGACACTACAAACAGGGCCTCCTGCCCATACTAGAGCTGCCCAAAGCTTGTGTTTTATGAAAACTGCCTGTTTCTTCAATGAACACTGGTATCACACACAAGCTTGTGTTCAGATTGCAGAACTGCTTTAGTTTTTGCATTGATTTGCATTGAATGCTGGACCTCTACAATCACAATAGTTTATAGTGTAAGTGGGAAGTGACAAACACAAAGTAATATCAGCATATTATTCATCACTTGTTTATGACATGTTTCGTGCCACATCAGCTGCAACCACACCTTCCAGCCTTCCTACCACACTGCAACAAATGCATGAGCCAGAGACAGGCCTCCCTCCAGAGCCCAGGGCCCAGGCCCAGCCTCCATCTCCATCCTCTCTTCCCCATGCCCTGGCAGGAGGGTGCTAGTGTGGGGTACCACCACAGATTGCACAAGCAGAGGGGCAAACCCCAGGAGCAACAGCAGGGCCAGAACTTCTGGAGGAACTCACAGGCTCAGTGCAGTAGCTTAGGCTACTGACATTGATGATATTGGTGACAATTAGTGGTGATTAAGATGGAGATGAGAGAAGATTCATCTGTTACACTATCCATCATCTGTATGATGCCCCAGGCAATGTGAGCAGGCTGCTGTTTTCAGGGGACCTGCCATCACTGTGGACCAGGTTTAACCTTCCTGTAGGGTGAAACCCCATAGTAACTTTTTCCAGTAGGGCTTGGAAAAATAATTTTTTAGATTTTTGTGTTTTTTAGAGTATGACTGAATGCCTGTGCTGGTAGATCAGTGCGCCAATTTTCAGAGTTATACTTTCGTAGAAAAGTCCATTTCATATAAGTCAGTGTTAACTGTGGTAAATTCAAAGTGTCCGTTTAAACAAACAAACAGGTTTAGTTCCTAACATACCTCAAGCACAAAGATGATAAACAATTAAAAACAAGCTTATCTGTTTCCCTACTGTAAGTATGTCACTTTCATAACACAAACTTTGGTTTTACATTTGGGTTTTTTTTTTTCCAGTGAGAAGTTCCATCACTTGCTTAACATATTATAGAGGTATCTTTTTATCTGTTAGTCTAGAAAAATTCTCATTCTCTTATATTTCAGCTTTATATCATCGTGAGCCACCAGTTCCCATTTTAATGCCTATGTACAGTTTTCCAGAGAAAAAAAACATACTTTGTTCATTGCAAATGATATTTATAGGTACATCACTTATTGCATGCACACATATGTGAAATGCTAGGTTACAGAGCTCATGTCATCTATTTTTCCATCATTACTGTAGGAGAATGTTAGATTCAGGTTCAGTAGGAAATCTCCTTTCAGTATTATTTCCCTCTAATATTCAATAGCCAGAACCAGAGCATAGGAGTATTTTCTCTGAATTATTGCCTACCCCACAGACTTTATTTATAGCTGGGACTCAAACCTTATTAGCTGGTATTTGGTATACAAATGTATTGTTCATGTGAGTTGAAATAATGCACAGTTTGTTGAACTAAATCCTGCTAGGAAAGATTGTACATACACATCTCACTTTATACTCCCAATTATCATTTCTCAGAAAAAATTCCTGATCATTCTTTTTTCCTGATGACTTTGCATGCTTATAGGTCCTTCTTTCTTAGCTTCAGAAGATCTTTCACCCATTCACAGCTTCTAGCTTGAGGTCGTTTGGTTCCTATACACTCTCTTTACATTTGCACCAGTAAATACAAGCAGGTTCTTGTGTATTCCAGGCAAAAAAAAAATTCAACCACTATTTGAGATCCCAGTTTTTTTTCCTGTGGACTCTTTGTGGAAAACAGTAGAACTTCATTTCTGTTAGTCTGTACATGGGTCTGTCATTAATTTGTATGTGAGTTTTAACTAGAGAATCAGTTGGCATGTGACTGTAACATGAATTATTCTTAAATAGATTTGAATACATAGACTGAAGAAGTTTTATAAATCTCATTTTCACAGTCTGTGTAGGGCTTTTCAGTTCATTAGCTAAATACTAGCTTGAGAGGTTATCAGCCACCACCTCCACTGTGCAGTGTCTGGTATCACTGGAGAATTCACTTACTAATTCACTTAGATTAGATAGCATTAGAATTGTGAGTTTATCAGAGGGAGTAGGAAAAAACTGTGATCCTTAAAGGCAAAAACAGGCAACTTAAATTGAATATAGCTGATTGTCAGAAGACTGATGTATACTAAGGGATCAGTATGTCCTCTAATAAAAGATTACCACCAAAAGACAAACAGAAAAGGCATTCTGACAAAGCAAGGTAATTTTCTTCCTCACAATATATTAAATCTTAAGGAACCCCCCTGGAATTAAATACCTTAAATTTACACTACCCTTTTGCATTTCTTTCCTAGTTCTAGATCCTACATCTACCCTAAAACCAGTTCTCTTACTCATCTTCCACTGTAAGTTCACAAAAAGAGAAAGAGAAAGCTTGCACAAACTTTTTTGTTATCATAGAATCATCGAATCTGGAGTTGGAAGGGACCCATCAAAATCATTGAGTGCAGCTCCTGCGCAGGACACCGCAAAAGTCACACCGTGTGCTTGAGAGCTTTGTCCAAATCCTTCTTGAACTTTGCCAGGCTTGGTGCTGTGACCACTGCCCTGGGGAGCCTGTTCCAGTGCCCAGTCACACTCTGGATGAAGAAGTGTTTTATAATATCCAACCTAAACCTCCCCTGACACACCTTCAGACCATTCCCTTAGGTGCTACCTCTGGTCACCACAGAGAAGAGATNCGCAAAAGTCACACCGTGTGCTTGAGAGCTTTGTCCAAATCCTTCTTGAACTTTGCCAGGCTTGGTGCTGTGACCACTGCCCTGGGGAGCCTGTTCCAGTGCCCAGTCACACTCTGGATGAAGAAGTGTTTTATAATATCCAACCTAAACCTCCCCTGACACACCTTCAGACCATTCCCTTAGGTGCTACCTCTGGTCACCACAGAGAAGAGATCAGTGCCTGCCCTTCCTCTTCCCCTCACAAGGAAGTTGTGACTGCAATGAAGTCTCCCCTCAGTCTCCTCTTCTTCAGGCTGAATAGAACAAGTGCCCTCATCTACTCCTTGCACGGCTTCCCCTCAAGGCCCCTCNCAATCCCCTCCCTTGCTTGGCTGGCGATGCTGTCCCTGATGTCCCCCAGGACACGCTTGGCCCTCCTGGCTGCCAGGGCACTGCTGGCTCATGTTCAACTTGCCATCGACCAGGACCCCCAGGGCCCTTTCCATGGCACTGCTCTCCAGCCTCTCATTCCCCAGTCTGTCTGTACATGCAGGGTTGCCCCATCCCAGGTGCAGAATCCAGCACTTTCCCTTGTTAAACTTCATATGGTTGGTGATTGCCCATCTGTCTAGTTTATTGAGGTCTCTCTGCAGGGATTCTCTGCTCTTGAGGGATTTGACAGCTCCTCCCAATTCAGTGTCTAATCACACCAGGAAAAGGCAATATCTAGGCTAAATACCCACTGATTTTCAATCCTGAAAAATTGGTGTCCAAAGAAAGGAAAGCCGTCAGGCAGTAGAGAATGGAGTCAACATTCTTAGTTCCATATTAGATGAAATGAATACTTTTTGTATGTATTTTCTAAATTTTATTTTTTCTTTAATAATTATAAAAAAGAGAATATGTTCTAGGAGCACTTGTCTAATTCATATCTTTTGGTGTATATTATTGCTACATGATGTAGTCCTTGAGAAAAGTATTTAAATGGATGTTTTTCACCTTGGTGTCTTCTGCTACCAGTTAAATGATCCAAAGTCAAACAACTCATAAATCAGTGAATCTTCTAGAAAATCTGTTAAAATGTTTCTCATTATTTGACACCGAAAAAAACCCACCCAAACTTTTTTTGACATGATTTCTAGTCAAACTAAAGAACTTTCAAAATGGCGTGAAGACAGACATTAGGATGACAAGCTGCCAGTTAATCTGCAACAATGCACATAAGGTCACAGAAATTGATTGACCTGAAAGCTATCACACTGAGAAAAAGAAACAAGATGCTTCCCAGTTACCACACTGAAGGGTCTTGATTCCATGTACTTATTTAGTGTAAGGAGATTCATTCCACATGCATACCAAATCTGGTTTTAGAGCCACAATAAGGTTAACCTAGAAGACACAGCAGAGTTCACTTTAGTTGGGACCATTTTTATGTTCCAAAATACAATGTTATCATAATGTAGATATAAAGTGTTAGTCTAAATACCAGAAAGATGAATGAGCACTTTTTTACTTGTGAAAACACAAATTCAAATGAAAAGGAGGGCATCAAACTTTTAAATTTTTGTATATAATACAAAGAAAAGTTGCCAAGGTCTCTTGTAAGTTCATATTCAGTTCAGTTGTAACAGTTGGGCAACAAGAGATAAATTTCCTTCCTTCCTTCCTTCCTTCCTTCCTTCCTTCCTTCCTTCCTTCCTTCCTTCCTGCCTTCCTGCCTNTCTTTCTCTTTCTCTTTCTCTTTCTCTTTCTCTTTCTCTTTCTCTTTCTCTTTCTCTTTCTCTTTCTCTTTCTCTTTCTCTTTCTCTTTCTCTTTCTCTTTCTCTTTCTCTTTCTCTTTCTCTTTCTCTTTCTCTTTCTCTTTCTCTTTCTCTTTCTCTTTCTCTTTCTCTTTCTCTTTCTCTTTCTCTTTCTCTTTCTCTTTCTTTCTCTTTCTCTTTCTGTTGTCTCTAATTATTTCTTCTTTCAATGCTAACATGAAGAATTTTATTGTTGACATGACATAACTGATGTATTGGAGTCCTAAACACACATAGGAAACTCACAACCATATGCTAGCAAAACCCAGTTTAGACCAATGAAATGTTGCAGCTCAATAATAAGAAAGAGAGTGAATGCTTTTCGTTCCAGCTTTGTTTTTTATACTCTTTACAGCTGTTCCACTTATAAACAAGAACTTCAGTACATAAACAGAGACTAAGCATAATAGAATGACAAATTAGTTCCCTCAGAACTGATGATGTTTATTTTTCTCATTAATTTTTATTAGTGTTGAATATTACATGTTTAATCCATACTGAAAGAACTATGTAAAGTGGCTGGTCTCAACCATTTATCTGGCAAAAATTGTTCAACATATAGACCCCACAGAAAACCTTAATTTGCTAATAATTCTCAGTGAAAATGGGAGGAATAGAAGAGAAGCAAGTCCAGCTTTAACTTACTGAATTGCAGCTGAAACAAAACCCTTTCATATTCAAGCAGCTAATTCCAGGGAAAACAATCTATTTCAGTCTTTAAAATTTGATGTCTTCATTTTCCAAATATTTATTTCCACTGCACATGAGAGGCTTTATGAAAGAAAGTGTTCTAAAAGCTGGAGGAGACATTCAGGCTGAACAGTAGTTTACTTATAATTTACAGACTTGTAGTACTTAATATATAATGCAATAATCTATGCTGTGCCATTTGTCATTTGGACTAGGCCACAGATTATAGCTTAGGGCAGTGCATCTGTGCACAGATCAGGCAGGAAATGGCCTAAAATCTTGAACAGCTGAGCATGATGTCTCAGTGTAGTTGCAAAATTCAACCTCTGCTCCAGAGGTCACTGCATGCTTCAGTCATGACAGCCCAAATTGTTAAGCATGTGACTAATATGCATACAGAACACAGGCTGCCTAGTGTCTGCTGCAAGCTTGATGGCTGGTTAGCGGCTAGTCTTAATTTTATGTGACAATCCTACGTAGGAAGTGCCGGGTGGGTGACTAAATGGAGCATATTGATGTCCCACTGGGTGTAGCCCCTGTTGTTTTGACAAATTCTCCTTAGCATTTATCAATCAGGCCTACAATGGGGAGTGTGCTGAATATCTAATTCAGACATGCTAGTCAGGACTAATAGAGCAAGATAGCATGTTATTCAATTTGTACTTGTTAGTGATGTCCCACTGTCACTGGGCAATTTACCTTCACACTTCACAAATGAAAAGAGAAATTTGCTGGGCTTCAAACACTTACATGAGTTACAAGCAAAATTTTAATTAGCATGTCATTACAGCAATAATTTATTGCTTCTTTCTAGTGTCCTAGCACCCAGATTGCACTTTTCCTTTTTTTTTCCTTTAAGGCAAGACGTGCTTTAAAATTTATGGGGCAGGTACTTGAAACAAAAATAAAAACCAACCCTGCAGCAATTGAAAAACTGCATGGTAAGATACATATCAAAACCCATTATTTTTTAAAGCTTAAAAGAGATTTATACATTTATCACTTAAAGGAACCTTTTGAGCTCTCCCCCTACCACGTATTAAGGGATTCTGTAAATAGTATCAATTTAAAGTCTTTTTATTTTAATTAATTTTATAGCTACTTAAAAGTGTAATTTTCATCTTTTTCCGAATGAAGTATAAATAAAGTTGGGGAAAGACAAGAAAGGAAGTATGTCCTGTAGAATACAGTAAAGCAAACCCACATTTTTTTCACATGTACATAAACATTAGTAGTGAATTTTCAGTAAACATCCATGTCAACAACTAAAGAAAGCCTAATTTTGGTAAATAGAGGAGAGATGTATTCTTTAGTTAAAGTCAATGAAAAGAACGGATTAGTCTCTAGAAGTGTTTGGGAAGTTCAGAGCATCTTATAGTGCCATTGAAGTTGAAAAAGGCCTGCTCTGCACTTTGAAGAGCTGGTTCCTGTGGCCTTTGATGCTGTTGTATTTATTTGTATATATTGGTTCACGTGCTCATTTTTCTAAATTGCAACCCACAGTTGATAAAACACAAACATACTTGGTGCTTTAAGAGAATTAGAGGACAAAATGCAAGCAATCTGCATGAAGCAGAGGGGAGCCCAGGGACAGTTTAAATTCCTCAGACAAAAAGCAGTGTGAATTAGTCAGGGTGAATGCCATGGTCTACATTGCAGGATGCAGGGCAGCTCTTCAAATGCCAGCTTGCTGTCTCTGTGGCACATTGCTCAGAATCACAGCCTGCTCTCATGAGCTATCTCGTAGCAGCTTCTCTAATAAACTGATAAATAAGAAATTAAAGGAAATGTGAGCAAACAGATCACCTTGGGAGGTTTGTAGAGATGGCTGCACACAATAAGACACTCTTCCAGATTCTCAGGGAAGCAAAATTAATTTGATTCTAGGACATTAGTGATACCAGATATTAAAGCAGATTTTCTTCTTATTATTTTTATACAAAAACGCTATGGAAATAAATATGAAAACAGCATATTGATCAATAAAAGGGCCTGCAAGATCAGGCCTACTGTTTGGTATGTAGGAACACCTTACAGGAAAGTTAATGAATTGAGGAGTTTAAATACCAGGAAATGTAAATTTCTGCTGCTAGAGGTTATGGTATTTCATTGCCTTCAGCACTCTGAAAGAAAACAATGTGACTTCACAAAGAGCCCATAAAATTTAAGGGAAACTTTAGCCTTGAGTTATTTTCATCAGTGACAATTCTTTTTCCCCTTGCCAGGTCCTTTCAGAGTAACAATATATTTTGGCCTCAGTTTTGGTCTCATTTAAATTGGTTCAAAGGCAAAATTACCCTATGGAGTCTGACTTAAACTCATGTGGAAACAGTGGAATTTGACTTACAGATGTTACTCATGGATCAAAATCCCATGGCTCCAGGGCAAGCAGTGTGTTTGTTGCAGATGGCAGAGGTACCAAGCCATTGGTCATGGCTGCTTGAGCACGAGGTGACTCCTACAAGCACCACTTGGAGTCCTGCGGCAGCAAGGAGAGGCCAGGAAAGACTTTGCAAAACACAGAAAAGCCTGACTGTTTTATTTCCATGCCCTAGTGTTGATTCTGCACCAGTTGAGAGAGGAACAGAGGCAAGCAGACTGTGGAGTGTTGTATCAATATCATCAATATGGGCAGCTCTAAGGCCTTGAGAATCCACTAGAAAACTATAACCATGGTCACAGCAAAAATTGGGGTGGTAGTTGCTACAACTTTTTGATATTTTTATAGCTCTCCCCTCACTGTCAAGGGTTTTTTCCTATCTCTTGTCATATCCAGACGATTCAGAATTCAACTGCTATGAGCAATTTATAGGCAGATGTGGAAAAAATGCAGGTTTTCTCAGGTTTTCTTGTGTAATTTTTACCTTTTTAAAAAAAATTCTACTTACTGTATAACTCACAAAAAACAAGAAAACTGTCAATATGCTTATACACTTATTTTCTATTATCTTTTCTCTATCTGCCTCTGTTCCCACTCCCAGTGTGTCTGTGTCTGTTGTCCACAGAGTGCTCTGCTTCTCTGGTCTTCACATTTTTCCCAAAGATTTACTGCTCTAGAAGGCTCACAGACACAACCCTTGCCAAGATTATATTTATTATTATTAGGTAGTAGTTTATATCTTTTACAAGTCAGCATTTTTTTCTGTACTATTCTGTTTGGTTTTTGGGGTTTTTTTATAATGGAAAGCCACACCCTAACCCAAGCATTCAACTATATAATTATTCTTAAACATGTTCTCTCTTTCCTAAGTATTCATTTAGTTCAAGTGTCATCCCCCTAACTTTGCAACATTTACACAGTTCCAATATATTTTGCTACTTTTCATTTAAATCTGCATACAGGTAGCTGTAAGCACAATTTTCCCTGATAGTAGTGAGGGGAGGCAGATTTTCTGTTCTTAGGCTACCAGGATTCTGAAAATTATTTCCAGTTCCAATAGATAGCTAGAGATCTCAACAGAGGAGAGTTACTTTCTTTTCTTTTGAAAGAATCTTTTCACTAAAAGGAGTACTAAGTACTCTGTTTAAGGGAGAGTACACAGTCAAGAGCTTAAATACACAAAATGCAGTACTTTGGATCCTGGTGTTGTGCACTTGATGAGATAATATTTAAAGCATTAATCACAGAAGAAATGAAACCAGTGACTTCTCCAGTGATTCAGCACAGTTAAGTGATCATTTCCTAGCATCTGAAAACATTTCCTGGGACTGTTTAATTTACTGAAATTGCTGCACTTTTCCTACCCTAGATACTTAATACTGTTCTTAGCAGTGCTCGAAATCTAGAAGAAAAGAGGCTCAAAACAATTTGCTTTGTCATCCAAATTAAGAGCAAAGGTTTTGATACAGAATAAGACGTCACATAAGAGAAGTCACGGGCTAGAAGAGGGAAAGACCATAATTCTACTGACCGTGTTATTCTTGAAGGTAAAGCCAGTCATTATCAATCCTTTTCTTAATATGTAGTGTTTCTTCTGATGGCTTATATATTACATGAATAGCATCCATCTTCAGCATTTCTTAAGAAACTTAGTCTAATCCCTTTGATGTCATTCTGCAACACCAATGTGAATGGTCATCTAGTAGAAATTTTAGAAGAAATTTATTTAGCTTGTTAAATAAATTAAATCAATATCTAAAAATTAGGAACCTTGCACTTTCCTTAAACCCCACTTTATTCATAATAGGATTAGAAAAGATCACTGTAGATTTTTCCTCATCATCATTAGACATACTTATACTCTAAATTAGATTTTCATCTGAATTAACTATTATCCAAAACAATGGACTTGGTGTTACTCACTGAGAACTTCCAGACTTGCCCATTTTTTCCAAGTGGAGATGCCCATCTTTAACATATCAGCTTATGGATACCATGCAAGTGTCTTGCATTAAGGCACATCTGAGTTCTGGAACTGTAAAATAGAAGAAAAAATGGTCAAAATATGCAAGTAGTAGGCTTTTGGGGAAATATTTATGAAATAAATTTATTACAGCTCTCAGCAACTCCTCATTTTTTTCTATACATATATTTTTCTTAGAAAAACCTTAGTTTCAAACTGAAAGACATTATTATGAAATCAACAGAAAGACATTATTTGTGTTCTAACAGAATGCATAGCAACAATGAGAGATACCAAAATATATTCTTTTTAATCTTCATAAAAGTATTCAGAAGTTGGCTATCATTTCACTAGTTTTCACGTGTTCTTGATAATCTGCTCTCTTTTTCCAGTGTTTTGATTGAGTTTAGCTAGTAAGTGAGCTAAAAATCTGGATGGATTCACCAAGACCAGGATCTACCTAACCAAGAAGAACCAACACTAAATTCAATTCAAGGCACTAGGGCGATGTAAAAAAAAAAAGCCCCAATCAAATCAAGAAAAAAACTATTGACTTACTTTTTCTTGGTTTTCCCATTTAATATATTTCCCCCTCTACCCAGATGAACAAGTTTTCATTTTATCTTCAGGTTAAACCTAACTCTGTAAAAAACTACTGTCTTTATGACTTCTCAGTTTCTCTTCATGACGTCTTAATATCTCAATACATCCCACACTAAAAGCATTTCTTTTTACTGGGCTTAACATCTTCAAACCTAGACATTTCTACTGACTAAAAAAATCTGAAAGAAAAGAAAACAAGCTAGAGAAATTGAGGTATTCTGACAATTCCTAAACTGACAAGTTTAGTCACTGAAAATAAAAATAATTTTCTGCATATCAAATTAAGGATATATCCCCCAGTCTAGAAAGCTGAACCCAGACAAGATAGTTCTGCAAAGAACCATGTAGAAAAGACCCATCAGAAACTTTTCTCTTTACTTCCTGTATAACATAATCATTAGAGCATCTATTTCATATTTTTGTCTTTTAAAATGTGCAAACACTCATATCAGTAGCAGTCAGAGTCCCTCCAGATTAGCAGGGACTGTCTCTGTGTTCTGTGATGACTTCAGAATGCCCAGTGTAGTGATGGTCTGTTTGCGTTTTATCAGGGAGTGGTGGGTGCCCTCAGGGCTGCCCTGCTCAGTATCCTCCTGCAGTTGCCTGTTCTTGTGTACAACCCTTCCACATCTTCCTTTTCCTCTTCTTTCTTTAGTCCTAAGTATCTACCTGCTAAGAGAAGGCTTATAGATACCACAGCTGCTGCAGCTGACTTCCTTAGCAGAAGAGCAAGTGAGCATCAGGCAACAAGGGCACTAAGAACCTCCAATAAGAAAATACTAGAAAGCACATATTGTAGTATCTGCATAGAATGCCTTTCCAAAGTCTTGCCTCACAGACTTCCTGAGCCACTGGTACTGTACTGGTACTGATACTGTATTTTTGTATTTAAAAATAATTTTATCTATTTATTTATTTATTTATTTTTATATATAATTTCCCAATAGCTTCATGCTTTAATAGACTTTTAAACAGAAGGCATGTCTTTTTGTGCATGTCTCATTCTCAGTTAAAATTGAGTCTGGCCAGGGATATTAAGGATAACAGGAAAAGCTTCTATAGATATTACAAGCAGCTGAAAGGCTAAGGAAAATGCTGCTTGCCCCAGAAGGCAACTGGAGACGTGGAGACCCTACAAACGTGCAAAGAAAAGCCTCAGGTTCTCAACAGCTTCTGTGCCTCAGACAACAAGTACTCCAGACATGTCACACAAGTCGAGAAAGGCAAAAGCAGGGATTGGGAGAATGAAGACCCTAAGCTCACTGTAGGAGAGGCTCAGGTCCAAGATGGTCTAAGGAACCTGAATGTGCACAAGTCCATGGGAGCTGATGAGATTCAAGTGTGGGTCCTGAGGGACCTGGCAAATGAAGCTGTTAAGCCACTCTCCATCATTTTTTTAAAATCATGGCAGTCAGGTGAAGTCTGTGGTGACTGCAAAAAGGGAAATATAACTCGCATTTTTAAAAAGGGGGATGCAGAAGACCCAAGGGACTACAGACCAGTTAGTCTCACCTCTGTGCCATGCAAAATCATGGAGCAGATTCTCCTGGAAACTACACTAAAGCACATGGAAAACAAACAGGTGATTGGTGACAACCAATCTTTACTGAGAGCAGATCATTCATGACAAATTTGGTGGTCTTCTATGAGAGGACTACAGCCTTGGTGGAATTCATGAATGAATTTTCATTTCATTACTTTGTGGGGTTGAGAAACAACCACCACTACCTTATAAGAGAAGGAAAGGGTGATGGAGGAAAAGGGATTCACATCCTCTTTCAGCAGCATATCTTCTCAAAAGAAAGGAGAGAAAAGCTCCTTGTCAACACCAAGAGGGTAAGACACCTTTCTAAAGCCACTTTCAGGGATTTTATTTTGGTCAAACGTCACTAAATGCAAACGATAAAGAGCTGGGGTTTCTGCACGGAACTGAACTTTCTTTCTCAGTAGTTCTGGACTCTCTTATTTTATTACTCACTTCATTATTTTATGACTGTTTTCCCAATAAGTTTTCCTATGATGTGTGAAAAAGGTGCTTTCTCACACCCTATGGCACCAGGGCAGCATATCTCAGGCTGCACACAATTTCATAGTGCCACAACAGTGGAAGTTCCAGATGCCACACGATTTAGAGGTTTTCACCAACACTGTGCTTTACTAAGGCACTTCTAGGCAAATCAGAGATCACAGGAAACCAAACTGAAACAATCAAAATGTGAAAAAGAGGGAAGTGAATGTCAGGGTAGATGGAGAGTTGAGAGATTGCACTGGAATAATTTGCATTTTGAAGTGGAATGAGTTTTGCTGTAGACTAGATAAGATTCATGCATAAGTATTTTTTGAATTAAATCGATTGGCATATCCTTACACCTAAGTAAATAAGAACAAGTAATTACTGTGAGTGTTTAGGGATTGGGAATATGATACAAAATTTTTGCATTAGTCCATCCTTCATATCTATCTGTGATTTTTGACACAAGGTGTATTGTAATTGTTTGCAATTTGTTAGAAAATAAGTACTTGTGAGATATAGCAGTTCACTGTGATCAAGAACATGTGATTTTCATACGAAAAAAATGTACTCATATACATGAATTGTCTGATTCAGATGTATTGCTGGGAATTATATGCATAAATGCCTATAATAACCTAATCTGTCGCCTATAATTTGAGAAGTGATATGGTAAAATGGAAACAAGGTGGGAAGTTTTCAGCACAGTCCTTAATTTTTCACTGACTTCCCGGAAGACCTGGGTTAAAGCCTCAAGTATTGATATTTGAATAATGCTAAGTTGCTTTCTGTACAGTTTGATTATCCAGATTATCTTATGTGATTTAAGAATTCATAAAGTAAATGTATACATTTTCTTGGTGGGGAGGCTGAAATCAGAATCTTAAAGTTTCATAGTAGTCACCTTTGAAGAGGAAGCATCAACTTCATTCTAACGAGACCCATATGAGTCTTCACACATGTAAAATTAGATTTTAAACATTTTGCTGTAGTTCTTTCCCAGTAATTATCTCTTCATTCTTCGTGAAAAATTAAATACTCCAGCTCTTCCTTCAGGAGCTGTTTTCCATAATAAAGGTTACATTACTTGATGAGGAACTAGAAATACTGTTGTGCAGTCTTTGTCTGTAGTATTCACATGCTACTAAGAGATCCCAAGTGAAACTGAATGGGCGGTATTCTCCAGACTGTTTATCCCTCTTCCTAACTCAGTTAAGCTTTTCAGCAATCTTCTCAAAGTCTTATTCAAATCTTTAAAACTAGTGAGAGAAAATGACCAAAACAACAATCCAGTTGTGGAAAATGTTAGTCAGAAAAGTATCAGATTCAAGATATAAGTTGTTCACAGTCATGACAAGCTCTTTTAATGACTGGAGGGAAGATATTATGAAGGTCTTTCATGGTCAGAGTGTTTCAGTCCTGAGGCTGATACATCAGCAACTGATACCTATTGCCATGCAGACTAGTAAGTAACTTGGCACTACTGCCCTTTCTCTGACTTTTGTTCTGTGGAAAAAGGAGAGGGAAGAGATATCAGTGAATATTTATCCCAGTCTAACAAAGATATGTTTATCTATTACTGTGATGGAATCCACACACACATCTTGAGCACAGATAGGATTTTATAACTGTGATTTCACACCATCAATGTTTGAAGTAAAAGGCATTATAAAAAAATAAAAGGTACATTTCACCATAGCACATTATATTTTTATTGATTTCAGCTTCCAGCAAAAACTAATTTAGTCTTTATAAATCAAATTTTAAAGGGAGACAGCTCAGTCTCCCTTCTGCCTGGACCACGCTTCTTGGAACTGTATTCTCAATGTGATTTCAGTTTGCATTTGTGGTGTCTGTATGCAGAAAGCTTACTCCTTTATGACTATTTCCATGAGAGACAAATTTTTATGCATTTGAATCTATTTCAGATGACCTTAAGGATATGGTTGGTGGCTTGTTGAAAAGTCAGGACTGATCCTTTCTTAAATGTTTGATCACAATTGTGGAAGAGTGACTGAAAGCAAAGGAGATGATAACATCACATTGAACTTCAGGACCATCTCACTTAGGTGACTCAAGGTCAAAAGACATCTTGTTATCTCATTTTTATAATTCATATAGATTTACTAAATAGTAGCAAAAACTTGCTCTATAATTTTAAAAATGCATTATTTGAAAATTTGTAGTTCACTTACACAATGATCACGAATTCGGGGGCTATATAGCAACATAAGCAAGGCTGAAATATATTCAAGCTTACTCCTATTGAGAAGTCACTTGTACAATTTCTTTAAAACAAAAACCACTTCAAGGTCAGCAATATTCCTGCCTTCATGGTTTTTAATTTTAAAACTATTAAATACATTTATTTATTTTTCTCTCTTTACTCGTCTCTCTATTTGTTTCTTGTTTGAAATGTGTCTGGGCTGTCTGCCTGACCTTCTTTCAAAATTAAATGTATGGGTATATCTTTGATTTTAAAATTGTAGAAAACTTCTTTTGTTTTGCTACTTTTGTATTAATAAAAATACTTTTTTGTGTTTTTCTTAAAGTGTAGCCTGTACATCTGCAGTGCAAATCTGAATGATGAAATAAAGGCAATTTTCTTCTAGTGCATGCCTTTTCCCAAAAAAATCCCAAAACAAAACAAAACAAACCCCTCCCCCACAAAAAAAAACCCACCCAACTCTTTACAAGACACAAGACAAATGACACAAAAGTGAAAGGGCACTGATACAAACTGGATAGGCTTACAACATAATTGAATTAAGTCCTGTGTGCCACATATGATCACAAAGCAGGGCCATGTCTTGAGCACTCTGAATGTAGGGAGGCTGCCAGTCAATAAAAAGACGCTTTAAACTGTTTAAATGCATCATGAGCATGTGCAGAACACTCCTAGCTAACAGGTGGCTGAATAAAACTCAGCTGGTGTTGCACAGGGCTATAGCATTGACCTTCTTTAGGATAATTTCAGCCCTCTTAAAAAAAAAAAAAAAAAAACAACTGTTACTGTACTTGGTGTAGTGGAAACAATTTAAGGATGAATAATTTCTTTTAGCCCCTTGAGGCACCGGTGGCTTGCTCTCCGCTCTCCGCTCTCTCTCCCTTTCTGTGTCTCTCAAGTGAATTAACATAAAGGAACAGTGACAACAGCAAGCTGAAAAGCGTAGCTGGTGGGAGGATTAAGTATATCATTGAAAGGAATTATGTTGTAAATGACTGGGAGGGGTAGGGGCTTCTGTTCCTTGGTCCCATCTGGTCTTTAAAGAATACCTTGTTGTAATTACCCCCAGATGGCTTTGTGCTACACTGGGTCTGGACAGCCAGGTGCCACTGTACCCTGCTGGGTGTGATATTCATTGCTACATGCAGTGACAAAAATGGACTTCATTGCAACCTAATTTCTTCCAGGGTATTACACAAATATGGAATGAATGTAGCTTATCAAACAAGAGCTTAGTGTGCCAGGAGCTGAAACTGTCACATATAAGACAAGACTGCCTTGTTGTTTCACTTTTAACAATTGTCTTGAAATGTGGAAATATCAACAATTTATAGTGTTTGTCTGCTAATAAATATATATTATATCATGTTAGCTGTTTTTCCAGAAGTTGAAATGCTCAAATTACCCTAAGGCAATTGCTGGAAATGGTAGAATAACAAACGCCTCTTACAAAGTCAGTTTTTCAACAAGATTTGCTGTAGGCTAAGTTTGGGCCCAATCCTGGAAGATGTCAGTGCAGAAAACTCTTTCTCTTCACTCCCAGCCTCCAGCCTGTGCTTCTACCACAGATGAAAATTTTTCTGCCTTCTTTCATCTCTTTTTATTGATATTGCTTCCTTTATCTCATGTAGCTTCTGGCAATCTTACTTCCAAAATCATACCAGTCTTATATTTTCAAATCCGCCTCAAAAAAGAAGTTATGAAAGCTGTTCTACAAGAATCATTATTACTACACAAAGCTAGGCCTTCTGCCACAGAAGCGAAAACAGAAGAGAAGTTTGAGGAAAAATAGAAATACAGGATTCAAAATCCTGGCTTGCTATGAAACAACTAACTGTATTTTGATAAGTGGGTGGTCAGTACTTCTTTCCTCACTGAAAATGCACAAATGAACACTGAGTGAAATGCCACAAAGAGTAAACCTCTTCCCAGCTCGTCTGCTTCCCTGCTTTGCCACACACCTGCCCACATCCCCAGTGTCTGTATAAGCCCATGGATGCAGCTTCCTCATCCCTTTTTGTACAGCTCATGCACAATTCCCTATTCTCCAGCTACGCTGCCAGTGGCACCACTGAATGACCAAGGTGTGGAATGGACCAGCAATGCTTGGTCACCACAATGCCAACAATAGCAACAGTTTCTTTTCTGAGGTCTGAAGGGGATGAAATGGTGATTGCCTGCTTCTTGCATCTCTATTTAGCCTAACAATGCCAAGATTGTCTTTGCCCAGCCTTTCTGTACTTTCCACCATGTTGCATGGTCAGAGGAGATGTAACTCTGTGGCAGCTGGTTTTCTACTGCAAGCTACGTACGTGCTCAACTGATGTTAGTAACTTATTGAAAAGATGCTCTTTACATCTTTAATCTACCTGTGAAAACGTGTAAATAGAATCATGACCGAGTCCCTGGCTTCCTTCATTGCTATCATCTGATTAGTAATGTAATTCTGAGAGAAGTGCCTGGTTGGCTTTTGTTCTAAGTCTCTTTTAATCTGTCCAGACAATGCATGTTTTAAAACTGTGATATTTTCTGAGAAGGAAATGGAGTCTTAAAATATAGAAAAATCAAACTTTCAAAACATAATGAAATAGTAGTTTGGGGGTTTTAAAATTGTCTCCAATTAAAACCTATATCAAAGTATGACTAGCCTACCTTAAATCACCAGCTAAATTTTTAAGTCTGGGAATTATTAG
The DNA here is from genome assembly GCA_013397755.1 of Cnemophilus loriae. Classification (NCBI taxonomy): domain Eukaryota; kingdom Metazoa; phylum Chordata; class Aves; order Passeriformes; family Corvidae; genus Cnemophilus; species Cnemophilus loriae. The sequence continues at coordinate 155,703 of VZTF01007183.1, forward strand.
CAGATAATTATCATCTCCCATTTTCATAATTCAACCTTCTTCTTTTTTTACAGGGAACATTTGTTTTTATTAATTGCTAGTTACTCAGACTTCAAATCAGTCATATCAAAAATAGAATTTCTCTGTAAAGTAAAATAGATTTTTTTACCCATTCTCTGTGACTTAGAAAACGTAATTTTATGAAATGTCCCTGATCAGCTCTTATTCACCTTTTCCAGGAAGTTCAAATTCATCTATAAAGCCTCAATGTCATTTTCCATCACCATTATGAATACCTTCAAAAGAAATAAAAGTGTTCTCCCAGAAACAAGTGCATTAGTCAATCCAGTCCTTTGCTATGAAGAATGATGGGACAAATTTTGACATTAGAGACAAGGTCAGACTTATGCTGACTTAGTACTCTGTAGCAGCAAGTTTCTACATGTTGATCAAGGGAGTAAGATATGTTCTCTCTTTCTCTGTCTCTCCCTTCCTGTCTCTCTTTCTTCTGCTTCTTTGTGTTTGCATATATATGTATATAAATGACAGAGAAAATCCCATATATTATGCAACAATAATTATAATATCCATCCTGCTAAAATTAACAAAATTATAGTTTGTGTTTTTCAAAATCTAAGCCAATTCAGAGATATTTATCAAAGCCAGCTTCTTTTTATATAAGAAAGTGATGTATATGCCTAAATTAATGAAAATTAGCTGCATAAGAGTCAGACATGTTTGTGAAAACTAATTTTCGTCCACATAAACTTTACTATGTGCATGATTTCCAATATATGAATATAACTTAGCTGCATAGAAATGAGGAAAATATCAGTTCTGGCTTTGAGAGTCAGTTATATTGTTATGTAATCGGAGTTACTAACAGGAAGAATGAAGTTCCCAAATCCTCTGTTCTGCCATCAGTGAGACCCAACCAAAACCAAGAATTATCTGAAGTTTGCATATGAAATACGAGGTCCAATTTGAACTTAAGCTTTGCTTTGTCACCACAGCCAGCTCCGTATTTCAAATATCTCCCATAAAAACAATACCCTTGACAAGCCTCCATCAGACTGTAAACCTCTCAGTTCTCAGCTTCTGCCTTCAAACCTACTTCTCCTGATGAAGGTATTTGATTAAATATCAGTGCTTCGTGTTCCACTGCAAAACCTGTGTACAACTGAAGAAAAACAAGGAAAATCTCTCCCAGTGCGTCATTACAAGTATTTCACCCCTCCACCCATCATATTTATGGGTTTTTCAGGCTGGGCAGATCCGGTAGAAAAACTGGTGGCTCCTCTGGCTTTTATTTTGTGGCATTAATTATAAATAAAGAAATTAAAGAGATAATGGCAGTATAATTTTAATGTGTATGATTTAATGACATCAGTCAACCTAACTTTTAAGCTTCACGTAGTATTAGCCTTAAGAGGTTATGTATTTTAAGCAAAGTTTACAGCCTATGATTAATGATTATCTTCTGAATGTAGAACATTAATGCAGTTCCTCAGTAGGTATGTTCATCCAGGAGACTGAATGTTTACAGGCAAAGTAGAATCACAGAGCACCGGAGATGACATATTTATTGATGAATGCACTGTTTTGTCAATAACACTGAAGTGAAGCTGTGTCGTATTGAACCATTTAACCAGGAAGATCTTGCGTGGTGAGTTTACAGAATGAGGCTTGTTTTGTTTCGTTTTGTTTTATTTTCTGGTGTTTCATATTTGAGAAAATAAAAAATTATTCTAAAGGTAGGCACAAGTGACCATTTTTGTTGAGCGCTTCTCCACCTTCTGGGTGTTCCAGCTAACCAGGTTATGATCCTGGTTTGCAATGTACCATTACGGGATGCAAACTCAGATTTAGTACGCCTTTAGAGTTGCGTATTACCTTTCATGTTGCATGCACCCAAGTAGAAACTGAACGTGATAACAAACTTGCAATCACTTACTGAAAACAAGCAAACAAAACATTCTTGTCACCCTTCCGCATTTTGGACAAGACTGAAATTCCTGAGAAACCTCTTTGTTTCAGCACCGAATGGAGAAATGAAAGCTGATTAGGTGAAAATACATAAGCATAGATATAATAATGAGGAAGAAAAAAGCATGTAACATCCAGAACTGTATATGAACACATATATACATACACTTATACACAGAAAAGAACTGTGAGGCACATGAGAATGCAGTGCCACAAACCTGGCTGGAAAATAATACCCCTAATCTCTGAATTCACTGTCCTTGTATGGAAGAAGCTATCTTTCTTTCCTGAGTTATATGGTTTCTGAAAAGCATCTTTCTCTTATTGTGAGAGGTTTGGGGTAAATCAATATTTATTGGAAATAATTTTTTTTTAACAAGGTCTGCTCTTACTTAGTTTTCAGATCGGTAATCTTCAGTCAGAGTGTAGCGTTTCCGTGAAGTTTTAAGAGTGACAGCAGAAATGGAAAACTACATCTGATGAAACAGCATGTCCTTAATGAGAAAAATATGATGCATTTCCAAGCTGGTGAGTAGAGTGTAAATTTTCAGTATTTGCTAAGCTGAAAGCCTTATTGTTTCATGGTTGGAATTTACAGGTAATCAAAAATGGCTACATCCTAATGTTGGGGATCTTCCACTCAAATTTCAGCTTTCAAAGAGTCTTAAAATCAAGCCAGACCTCAAACCTCTAAAAGCTGAACCTTCTTCTGCACATGGACATATCTTTCTAATTACTATTAGCCTGAATCCCTAGACTTTACAGAGATTTATTGTTCTTTACGAGATGGAGTCTTGCAGTGAGCTGTAGTTACCACGGACAGAGTATGAGACACAGCAGGAAACACGCAGGTGCTGTAAAGCTCTGCTGACCCTGCCGTGAAAACAGCCGGGTTCTGCATTTGCCAGTGTTACGGTGCTTTAAAGGTGGCCATAGGGATGTGGCACAGGGATGTTGTCACCAATTGTCTGTTTGTAGGGAGAGTAGTAACAGCTAGCCTTTGGCTGGGGTGGTGAGTGTGGGAACTGAGCTGAGGCTAAGAAAGAGGATAAGGATGTGAGCAGCGGTGGCCTATAGGGTGTGAAATAGAGAGGATGCAAAGATGACCTAGCAGTGAGATTTCTGGGAAAGCAGTAGGCAACAAGTGCTGGCAGTAGCCTTCAGTTCTGCACAGCCACCTTTTACTGCCTCCAGTCTGCATCAACCCTTTGTCTTGTAGTTATATGCTGTGCATTTTAGACATCATCTATATCTAAATTCAAGTGACCCTTCTTACAGATTTCAGCGAGAAGACACTCCCCTCTGGTGATATTTGGGACCATGTGCTTAAATACTGTGACTTTCACACTTTCTTTACATTTTCCTTTTTTGATAAAAACATTTAAATGTTCACTTACATGATAGAAATGCAGTTGTCCAATATTATGACTAATGTGCTATAAAAACTTATATTTTAGAGTAAGTATTAGTCTCCTTTTGAAAGTTATGCACTAAATTAACAATTCCTTTTTTTTTTTTTAATGTAATATTTCCCTTCCAGGCCTCAATTCTAAAGTGATGCTTTGTGAGGATTGTGCCTACTGTAATGCCATCACACAGAGTAAGCGGTCATTCTGCCTCTTTGGACTTTGACCACAAATCAAAAGAGGCAAAATTTTTCTTCCGGGTGGGAGGTGGATGGGAAATTAAATTCTAAACTCTTCCGGAGTATATGAAAAGAGTTGCAACTTCAAAAACAATTTTCTTCGGGGATTAAAAGAAAAACCTTATTGTTTGCAGATGTAATGAGTACTCAACATAATTCTTAATATATTTCATCAGTTAGTAGGTTATTCAATAAAAAACTTGTGAGGAATGAGAATGTTCTTGATTTTCTACTTCTCAGCTATTTGCAGTTACTTAGTGAACAACATAGTTCTAAAACATCTTTCAAGCATCTTGAAAATGGAGCGTATTTCATAGATATTGTGTAGAAATCTACAACCACAGTATCAGGTATGTCAGTCATCCCTTTAACATCTAAACTAAACAATACATTTTCATGAGCTAACTTACACTTTAAGTAAAGAATAAATAGCTTGGAAGGCCCAAATAGATCATGAAAATATATTTGTGACCCAGAGAATACTGCTATTGTTCACAGAAATTTAACATGGAAATCAGTAATATTTTTTTTCATATGTGAAAACTGATTTTATTTTTGAAGAAAGCACTGAAAGATGAGGTGAAATATTAAATCCTCACTGTACGGAGTTTTTTAACAAAGAAGAAAAAGATAATTCTCTTTTGGGTAGACTTGGAACTTTATGTGGTCTGCTATACTAGTGGAAAGTTCAATAAAGGATCTAAATATATTTTTAGGTGCATGCAGGCTTATACACTCCTACATCAGCATTTACACAATTCTGCAATTCAGCACAGAAAAGTTCTGTGAGATTATTAATTTCATGTCCATGCTGGGGAGATGCTGTTCACAAATTGTTTTCCGTGTTGTGACCTATGTTCTGCTGTATGTCCAATCTTGGGAAAAAATGAGGATGTTTTAAAGAGCGGTAGAATAAAAAGTTTCTCTATTTCATTTCATATGCTGATGACCTACCATCTGCTATCTGATTAGCCCTTTAAATCACACAATTCCCTCAGGCTATAAATACTTATATGTGTAGACAAATATTTAATTTAAGCCTTTCAAAGGTAGAGCAGACATAGTAGAACTAAAACTATACAAATTAATTTTCAATAATTTATCCTCGATTACTCCAACTGAGGAGTTCATATGGACTTATGCAAGGGCAGGACACAGACATAAACAAAATCTTGTAGATAGATGGCAATTCCAATCTATTTATGACAACAGTCAGAACATGTCTTCACTCAAAACCTCTTCTCATCAAACATGATTGCAACTACAGTACTCTACAATTGTAAAGATAAGAAGATATTATTCTCTGGCATTTCATTCTTCTCTAATTTTTCATTTTATTTCACCTCGTACTTTATCCTTCAAATGCAAAACCCTAATAAGTTGTCAGTCAGATTTTACAGTGTAGCAAAACTGAAAATTATACTAAGAAGGGGTGGCAAAGCATGTTGCCCATCTATTCTGTAATCAAATATGTCCCTGGGTCTAATCAGTAAGAGGACAAGTCGGCTGACAATGCTTGTGCACATCTTTACATGATATTCTCTGTGTCAGCTGAACCAAGCAAAAGGCTATGTGGAGATTCACTTCTCTGAGGCAGTATTGATTCTTTATTAAGGTACTCAGTAGCAAAAAGAAATTCAGCATGATTATTCAAATATGTTCCTGAAAACACTACGAAATATCCTTTGCTTGACAATACCTTCTCAGACAAATTTTAATGCACACTTTAGAAAATAGTTCAGAAATAATTTTGAGGCAGACAATTGACTTATGAGTCAAAAAAGTCATGTCCCTGTTGAACAGCACTACAAATCATTGAAAATTTCTTATTCAGCTTCTTCTTGGATATTGATTATTTCCTATCTAAAAGGAAAGAAAGAAAATGCAATTACAGCAGCACTGTTCATGCTGCTACGACACGTACAGGTCTATCAGGTTTTCCAGTATTAACCCCTATTGTCACAGGTTTCTAAAATCAGCAGTAGTCTGGCGCCCATGAGCTCAGCTCTACTTCAGTGTCTGAATCTCAACAAGGATTATATATTTAAAACACTTGGGGCCATATTCTGTTCACAACTATCCTCCTATAAATCTGAACTCATACCATAGCACCCAAAGCACAATCTTTCCATTCCACTTTTTTGCCATTTTATAGGAATGATTCTGTTAAAAAATAATGCATGAAATTTCAATTTCTGGTCTCCTAATACAGATTTAGTAATCTGAAGATTTCAGAGATGAAGAAAGCAGTACAAAACCCGCCTTATTATAACAATGATTGATTATGTTTTTACCCAATAGGGTAAACTTAATGCACTTCTAAAATGTCTTGATAATTATCATGTCAGTAAGTACATCAGAGGAGGTTTCATGATTCAGAAAAAATTGATAGGGATTTCATACTGCATCATCATATAGAAGAGAGCTGAGTTCTCTAGATCACCATTTCTTTATCTGCCAGATAATTTGCTCAAATGACAGTGAAGGGCTAGCTCTTGTGCGGAGGCACTGATGATGCATGAAGTGGATGGAATTTTAGTAACATATGGTATGCTTTCAGAGGAGATGTATTTAGTTTCATTTTTCTAATTAGGAAATTATATTTCAAGGTCTAGAAACCCCCATTTTAGATAATATTACAGTTCTAGGTAAACCAGCTTAGAGAAAGTCTTTTCAATATTATGTGTGATAAAGCTGAACTGACTGTTGAATCTCTTATTCAGTTATATGACATTTTTTCTGACTAGTGTGAAAAGTAAAATTTTAAATTAGCTTAGTGCTGCTTAAAAAGTAGAACATCAAGATACACCTATTTGCTTCACAGCACTTTGAATCAGGATCTAAACCTGGAGGATAACACTTTAAAAGTTATTTAGTTTTGTTTTAGTTATGATTTAAGTGCATAGGAAATTAAACTAACTTTCATGGAAGTTTAACAGGCTCTTCACTTAGTAGTTTTTAGGCCTTTGGAAAGGAAATCGGTGGAAAAAAACCCCATTCTGACTTACCATATCATACTTCAGGTTTTCCTATCCTGCCTCAGTTAAATATCAGAAATAATGAGAAATTATTCCTAATAAGAGGTTGACTATTTTGAGGTTTTAAAAATGGGTTTGTGTATTATTTTTAGATTAGATGCTAGAAAATTATCTTGGAAACTTTCTGATGATCAGCCATGATTACAGAAAAAATAGAGGCAGGCCTGAAATGAAGAGCAGATGTAAGAGTCATTAGCCTGGAAAAACCTCAGTGCACACTTCAGAAATGGCACCTCTGCTGAAAACAGTCCCACAATACATCATTGCACCAGAAACTGAAAAAGAAAAGCAGTTCTCAGACAACTTCTGAGAGCTAATGCAGCCAGATGTTTCAGCCTAATTTTGTTGAATTAAGGAAAGAAAAAGCAGACTTTAGCGCAGCCATTAATAAAATCTATTGCCATAGAAATGAATCACAAGTGATATTTGAAATATCACCTATTTGCAAATTACATATGTATTATCCAAAGCATTTAAAGCATATTAAGTGACATATGAGGACTTGTTTTTTTCCTTTGTGTCCTCTCAGGTACTGTTCTGAAATTAGCATCAAAGGGCTTATTTTAAAGAAATACACATGATAATGCTCCTTTCGCTCATATTAATGCCACTATGAAAAGGATTCGGTTAAGAGTGGGTTAACCACAGTTAGTGGGTTAAAGTGTACAGAGAATGGGCTAAAGTGTACTGAACCAAGTTTATTGAGAGAGACATGACAGTGCTGTGTCTTGTGGAGCACTGTGTTGTGGAGGGATGTTGCTGTCTCTCTAGGTGATAGAGGAGTCGGTGACAAAATGAGGTAGTGACCCACTCAGAGATGTCTAACATATGCTGGCACAGATGCTACCAGACGTCTCCCACAGGGAAGGAGACAGGGAGTGATTATTGAATATTAGGGAAATTTGTACCAGAGAGGACTAAAGCTTCTTTCTTTTCTTTTCCTGTTTTTGGGGGAGGGGACGAGAAAGGAGAGGGATCATTTCACTGCCCTGCTCTAGTGAAGAACAAAAGATAAGCAGCTGAAGTTCAACTTCATGAGCTGCCCCTCTCTTGATATATGTAAAGCCACATGTTCGAGCAACAGTAGATTAATGCGGAGGTCTCTCATCTCTGGAGATAAGAGTTTAAATCTAGGTCAGATCCCTTTCTGATATGAGTGCCCACGTTGTTTTTTGCTTCTACAAGAGAATAAAATAGTTCATTGGCGTATTTTGCATTTTATTTGGAAATTAGTTGATTTCAGGCATTTTAAAGTTCGTGTGGATGTTAAATGAATATATTATTAGTGAATTTGCTGGACATTTGTTTTACTCTGTTGCCCATATTAATGAGGTACATAAAGCAAGTGGAGCATACACATACACACAGACGTCTAGAAGAACAAAGGAACTATTGGCCAAATTTTGACCAACTGAAATTGCCCAAAAGGGGAACGCTGTTAGTTCAGAGCAGAACCAAATATATGTATAAATAATTAATAAAGAAATACATACACTAGTTTTGTGATATATGTGGAGCACATACACCAGGATTCACAGAATACATGACTGAACTCATTAGAGTAGGGCAGAATATAATGCAACTTTCTGCATCAAAGCTTCTCATTGGTTCAAATTATTGAAATGGATAAAAATGTCTGAATAATAAAAATTATATTCTACATACTGAGCTATGAATTTTACCAAAATACAAGCAAACTTGACAATCTTTTTACTGATTTATCTTTCTGATTATGATATTTCCTAGTAATGTCTGTGCACACAAATGAAGTTTTTCCAAATACAATAACTGAGTATTTCATTGAGCCTTCCTTTTTCCCTTGTAGTTTGTGGCCTTTAAGAGCTATAGATATAGTAAGAGGCAAGAGAATGCAAGGCTAAACCTCTCCATCTGCCTGGTGTACCCAGAAGACAGACACCTGGTCAGTGGGAAGGAGAAGTGCTGCCGGCTGTACTTTCCCCATTCAGTTTTTGAAAATTTCTTTCCCAAGAGAACGAGAAGAGATCAGATATCTACAGAGAGATTTCATTGTCAGAGCTGCAATTTCAAAACTGATGTTGAAGAAATAGTTTGTCTACAGAAATTCTATCGAAAATTTGTACACCAGTATTTGGATTTATAATCTGTATTTATGCATCCAATTCATGTGTTATAACAAATCTTCCTGAGGTGACCAATAGTCTCATGACTGAAAACTACTTGGTACGCACACATTTAAAAAAAAAAAAATTCTAAAAGAGAAATTTTAGTAAGAGGACTGGACTGAAGTATGCTAACCAGCTCACTAGCTCAACTGTCTCCATGCTTAATCTTTCAGATCATGATTTCACTTTTGCATTCCTTTCTCAAGTGTTAATTTCCATGAAGTCGTATTTTTCTGAAAAAAACTTCAGCACTGCGACCAAGAGAGTTGTTTATAATACCCAATCTAGACCTCATCTACATGTAATGTTCTGTCTGTGTATGGCCTATGGAATTAGGTGCATGTCCTACTGTTACAGATCCTAAAACCAGATTTTTCAAGTGTTCCTTAAAGAGGAAAATGTTTCATTTTATCCCTTAAAACCTTTGTCTTGATAAGCAACAAACTCTGGCATCAGAACATAAGGACAATGTAAGTTTGTAAAAATTATTTTTGAGCCTGCACACAGGATTACTGTACTCATGTGCATGCGTGTCTCACAAGCATGACACCAGTGAAAAAAAACCTTTGGAGACACTAGCAGGTTTTCTGCCTTCTTTTTTTTCTACTTTAGAAGTGTCACCTTCTATCTCCAGTGTACTTCAAGTGCCCCAGCTGTAGCAGTCTGCACCATGTGACTGCTCTTCTTCTGAATCTCTGACAGAACTTTTTGATGTTTTCAGACAGCAAACAGACCCCAGGCACAAAGACATTTCCAAAGACAAATTTTTCAGAACACAATTCAGACAAACTATTGCCCTGTTAGTATTTACATATTTGCTGAAATATTTTGAGGGAAACTAACGTGATAATTTTTTAGGTTCTGTGAAAAAATGAAGTGGATTTTAGTAAAAATTTCAATTCTTACTGCGAATATTATTGCTTATAATGATTAATATGCTTCTGGAGGTATTTATGGCACTTTAAACATAGTTTTGCTCCTAGAAGTTTAACAAATGAGGATTAGACTTTGTGCACCTTAGTTCAGAAATCTGGATCGATAAATCATTTTTGCATGACTAAAGCAAGCAATACTGGCTGCTTAATTGTACATCAAAGTCAAAAATACTTGAATGAAAAGAATGGGGGGGTCTGTCTGAAGACAGTGGCTAAAACTCAGGAGTACATATTGTTTTTTTAAAATGAGCTTTTAAAAATGTGCTTTTTTGTTGTTCTTGTTTTATTTATATCATTCCAGGTTTAATAATATTTTCTCTGGAAGAAGGAAATGTAATAATGCAAGACTAATTCAAAGAGATGAGCTGATGGGGCTTGTGAGACGGTTTGGCACACAGCATAAGAATGGATGCAAGAAAATATTGTGCAGCTAAATCATCACCAGAAAATCGTGCCATCTACAGAGTGAAAGCCACATAGTCAGCTACATAGCGGTGTGACTTTGATATAACCCTACAGGCAGTTCTACATCTGCAAGTAGCCAGCACTGAACACTCATTGCTGGCAGTGAATCCACACAAAGGACTAGCCACAGGCCATGATGCCATTGCAGGAAGAATATATATTTCAGCATTTGACATCTTGCTCTAACAGCTGCCAAGTTTGGCTGTAGCTATTGACCTGATTGCTCAAGGACAGAGAGGAGGAAGAAAAGAAGAAATATAGGGAAGTGATAGGCAGAGATTTAAAGATCAGAAGCATCTGTGTAGATATATGAACAGATGCACTGCCCACAGGAGTGGAAGATAATTTCTGGGAAATAAATATTGTATAATCATACAAACAAATACAATGATGTTTAAAGATATTTAACACAGTGGAGATGAATGAAAGAAAATTGCAATTTTTGGAAAGTACTTGGCCATTTGTTATATTCTGCAGGTTTTTAATGCTACATGCTTAAGAATATTATCAAAAGAGATTCTGTATTAGGAAAATTTCAAAGAGGAAAACCATGCTCACATAACTAATGACACATTTATCAGAATCTCTCATTTATCATAACCTTCACTGATACTGTCCCTGTTCACAACTTTCTTTTTCCTTCTCTTCTGCTGTTGTTCTCAGCAATGAAATCTCCACGGCAAGGATAGTCATTTACTCCAGGGCAGATTTATCAGAGAAGCTAATGGGGTTGTCATGTCCCGTTAAACACCCATTAACACTTCTCCCTGTGATGCCTATTACGTGTCACAACAAAAGCGTATCTGAACAGGTCCACTTTGCCATTGCCAGTCCACTGAGGCAAAATGCAACTTGTTTGGTTTTTGGGTCAAGTTATTAATGAAACTATTCATTTTTCTTTGAGAGTAAACAAGAGTATTTTATCTGCTATTTATTTGTAAAACCAAGTGTTGGAATGGGTTACCACTCCTATCCTAAAATTGTGTTTAAGGGCACAAAAGAGAAGAAAAGACTCATATATTTGTTATTTCCTCTTGGAAACAAGGCTGTGTAGCTCCCCAGCGATAGATGCTCTAGTGTCTTGTGGTTTATGGCTGAACTGTAGAGCTAAGAAGGTGTTATAAATGGAAAATGTGAATGCTTTAGATGAAAGATAAGGAATAAAGCTATTAATTCTCTGTTCTTGATATTATCTCTGTCCTAATTATTCTGATATTTTTCTTGATAACAGAAACAAGAATTTATTTTTCTAATACAGTTTAGTTTTAGTTCTAGAACTAAAACAGAGAAAGGTTTAGGAAACTATTTTAATATTATACGCTTCAAAATATGCTTAAAAATGTAGGGTTTTTCCTTCAATATTTCCTTGAAAGCCCTTTTACATATATATATATATATTCTGAAAAATATATTTTTCCTTTTGCACTTAAGGGGTGAATTTATGCATTTGGTTCTATGTTTTAAAGGGGTTTTTCTGATTATTTGAACTGTGAAAAGTGGTAGGTAGAAATCTATGTTCATATATCCCAATACCTTGTGCAATTCTTATGAGTTCTGTGTGTTCTGGCAGATTACTTTATGAAAAGTAATTACTGACTTTCCAGATGAGTCACACTTTGACAGCTACTTTAAAAGTGCTTTCTCTCCAATTTGGGTAAAGCAAACGGGCAAACAATGAATAACGTGGGAATTGTACAAATAGCTATAGCAATTCAGCATCACAAGTCACTTGTGAAATCTGTAATATGTGAGGAGATTAGTAAGCGAATATAAGAACAATTCAGTACAAAAGGCAGCCTGAAGTTTCAAAGCTGACCTGCAAGGAATGTTGATTTGTTTATTTTTCCTGACACGTGTCTCAAGGTTATTTATTTATTTATTTATTTTCTCATCTGTTTTGGAGGGCATGAAAACAAATCTTTGATTTCTCTCTCTCTTATTACTCTTTAAGATACAATGAACATGAAGATTGTTGCATATTTGTTTTCATTTTGTGGGAAGGAGAGGTGGGTACAGACAAGGTTTGCCAGAAATTGAGATTGTGAAGGGAGAGGGATTTTTCCCATTTCATCCTTTAAAAAAATATTTAATTTGACCAGACAAGTTTACCTGAAATCTTCTTCCTTTCTTTACATTCATCTCTACTTTTACTATTTTCTTCCCAAGCTTTGTTCACAGAAAGATTTTTACTTGATATCCCTTTCAGATGCTATTACCTGTGGCCATTCAGTGGTGAGAGGAGTCTGATGGGATGCTTGGCTCAGGTACAGTACAAATCAGTGCAAATCCAGCCAGCCCAATGATATGGGGTTTATTCAATGTAGGAAAAAAATCGCATGTTGACTCCAGACATTCCTCGGTGGAACTCCACCGTTTCTCTAGAATGGTAGAGATTTTCTCATTTTATTACAGCGTAGAGGAATAATGTCGGAAATGTAGTCTTGCAACCAGTATCCAAACTGGTCTGATAAAATTAAGTCATGGCAAGGATGCAACTGAAGCACAAGTGGTGAAAAAACAGCCAAGAGTCCCTGAGTAAACTAAAGAAATCATCACTGTTTCCTTTCCTTTCCTTACTATATGTCTTTCTATTCCATTCTTTCATCGTACCTAAATCTCGCACCCAGCGATTGGCAGAAGGGACTAAACACTATCTTTTTTAAGATGCTTTGACCGTACATCTTCCTGCTTTCATCTGTCCAGCCTGAGGCTTTCATCTGCATGCTCTAGTGAAGCACACTGGGTCTACTGTCAATTAGAAAATTGAATTTTGCCATCCTCATAGACAGACACATAATGCACCAGAGTTTAGTGCTTCCACCGTGTGGATTCATGCCAGCTGAGGAGCTGATTCTAGAGGTACAGCAAGACACCAGTTCTTGAGTGTTTGTTTTTTAAATATTGGATTATGTTTACATGTTCCTATTAATAGAGTCTGACATTTAGCTGGCTACACACTGTGTCAGTTGCTTGAGATTCTTGGATTAGAATAAAACAAACATCATGATTCATTTACTGAAGCTGTAGGAAAAACTCTTGCAAGAAGTGAAAGATTTAAGCTGGAGTGATTTCCATTCCATTTTGCAGGCATGATGCTAAAGGTGAGCTGTGATGTGCTTGGGAGTGGTAAATAGGAGTGCAGCATAAACATACAGATAGGCAATTGTAGTAATATATAGGAGATGAGGTAAACAGTAAGCACAAAGAAATAACACCAATTTGAAAATGCATATATGGGTGAGTGGCACACCATATTGTCTTTATCCAGTATATGAAATAAAAGATTTCACTTTTCCAGCATTGAATCCTTCTATCTTTACTTTGATGAAGCCCTCTCTGAGGTCAATGACTATTCTAGGAGAAGAAAAACTCCAAAATAGAGTCTAAGTTTGCTTGGCAGAAGTTAAAAATTGATGTTCATGCAGTAGGTTTAGACAAAGCATAGTGGGCTGATTCTGATTTCAAGGGAACATAAATTTGAACTGACTGTCCTGAAGTGAGTGGAGCTGCTGAGAAGTGAAACTCCTGTTAAATCACAGTAAAACCTAAGGATGCATTTTTAACCAGGCAGATTTCCTCTTTTTTATTCTGAAATATGGAAGAATAGACACTGAAAGCCACCTGGGAAGTATAATGTGAAGTGGAAAACACTAGGATCCGTTGAGTTATGGGAGCAGAAGTTGATATCTATGCCATTAAACAGTGCCTAAGAATACTCACAGGCACAGGAATTCAGCAGCACCTGTGCTAGCAAGGTGCTGCAAGGGTCCCTCTTATGGCCTATGGCAACAAGGCCAACAATTCCCTGATGCTGAAAAAATGGCCACACGACTTTCTCAGAAGACAGTATGGATGTTACCCTTCTATTCTGGTGAATAGGAGGATTGAACCTTTCAGAGATTTGCTATTCTGCATCAGCTAGTATTAGCTTCAGAAAAAAGATTCTGGATGTTCTTAAGCTAACAGTGTTGCTGTATCCTTCTTTGTTGAACAGATCTAGCTACCGTATTTTATGCCCTTATGAAGAATTTCAGACATTTTTAAAGAAGAAGGAATAGGCATTAATCAATTTGCACACACGACATAGAAAGTATTTACCACAAACAGAAACTTAACATAATCTTTAAAACAATGAGATTTAGTCTTAGTAAAGATGTCACCTCTTCCTCCAGAGCCTGATGTTGTCTCTCTGCATTATTGCATTCTTTTTCTCCTAAAAGTTTGTTGGGAAATACAAGACTGGTGCTCCTTTTGCACCCAGCCCACTTGATTTGCTAGGAAGAACTCATGCCTCTGCACCTCAGAAAGAGAGAACCAGAAATGGGAGTAATGGGGATTTTTGGCTTAGTCCTCTGCATGATTGGGTATTTAGTCCCACCTCACAGGCAGAAGACATAACACTGTCCTGTCTGAAGGAGGAGACAGAGTTTGGAGTGATTAAATTTGCCAAAGATAGAGCTAAAGTTTGTTTTACTGGTATAAATTCACAGCTTAAAGAAAGTGTCCAGGCTTTAGTGTTCTAGGGCAGGGTGAGTCCATGAGGACGCACAAGCATAGGACAGATATCAGACAATGTCCTGCCAGCCACATAGTTTTAGGACACTAGCAGTGCAGGTTAATACCAGTAGCAGTGAGAAATAATGATGTCTAATGGAAGAATTTGGAACAACAAATCTGGCAATCAGGATAGCACCAGTTTCCCTGACAGCATACCCCACAGGAGGCAAATTTTGAGGAAGGTGATTAAGCAGTGAGCAAAGGACTGGTGGTAGCCAGTCCCTTATCAGCTTTATGCAATGAAGCATGAACTAGAGTGTGTGGCTAGAAAGAAGTGATGCCAGGGAAAACCAACCTCCTTTTGCTATTCTTCCTTGCCTCCTTCCAGATCCTTGCAGCCTCTAGTACTGAACCTGTCATGTTGTGAATCTCAGAGTGAGCTGCCCATAAACCCAGGTTTTGCTTGGGTTGAAAAAGGCAGATGTGACTGCAAACCAAGGTTATTAAAAGCAATTATTAATTTTTACCAGTAGAAGTTTTATTTAAGACACATACTTGTCATGTAGCATTTTGTATACCAAACTGCAGGATTATTGTATTTGTTTTTGTTGGTTGTCAAATGGTGCAAAAGAAGAAACACCTTACTTATATAAAGGAGGATCCCATTGGCGAGATATATCCATTTTTGCTCCTGATGTGAAGTTATGCTGCAGCCTGTTAGTCTAACCTCTTTTAGAATAATTGCCATGCACTGTAGGCTTTTTTTCCTAGAAGGAAATATATTAATACATGCCAGAGAAGGGCTGTACATAGTAACAGTGTTCTGTCTTAATGGCTTGGAGTAGCAATGCAACCTATTGCTCTGTAAACGTGGGCTTCATAAAGATCATGTGCATATGGATAGTGTGATAACGTTAAGGGTAGTTCTTGCTTCATACAAATTTGTGTTATATTTTTCTTGGGACAGAGTTCTCTGTCTCAGTGAAACGTGACATGTTTCCCAATGTTCTCTCAGTGCAGATCACGGTCAATGTAAAAGGTAAAAGTTTTCTGTGGGCCACTGGTATCTCACCCAGTATGTCACCCTGTGCTTTGTGGGCTTTTGCAGGAGGGGGTTGAGTAATCTTGGGCTAGATAAAACTGCTAGAGTTGGAACAGCTAGTGTAATTTTTCCTCTGTTATCAAGCTGAGTTGTCTGAAGTGGCCTGAATTTCTTACACAATATGCTTTATCTCTTGTGTTTATATAGTAGTTCTATTCGAAAGAACAAGGTTTATGTGTTGAAAAATGCTGGAGTGCAGCAGAGGTCAAATGTACATACTGTACAGCAAACACCACAAGTAATTTGTGCACCTGTATTTTTGGAAAATGCTTCTTTGTGAGTTACAGTAAAATGCTTTCTGAAGCTGGGAATGTCTCATTTTTTATTGACTTAAGTTTGCTTTCGGCTTGAAAACTTAAAATTCAAAGATCAGGTTTAGAAAGTGAGTTCGAGTAGGTATTTTTAGATTTGTTACTATGAGAAAGAAAATATGGATTATCTGAGTGCTTATTTTTCATTAAAGAGGAGACATCATACATTCAGAACAATAAAAAAGCATGTAAATTACGAGAATTAGGCCTTATTATGACATAATTGCATCTTTAAAACTATGATAAGGGAAAGGTATAATGTATGTACCTGAATATAGTAACACATAACTATCAGTTATGAGATAAATAGTTGTAATGCTCGTTCATATATGTTTCCTAAAGACTGAAATGTAAATCTGTTACACATATTCTGCCAGAATAAAAGAAATTATATTGGTAAAGGTGTAAACCTATTTAAAATTATAGTGACTGTGAAATGAATAATTCTTGAGAAGGTAGAGAAATACATGCAGAAATACAGTTTACAAATGCAATTCAATTTAGTCTGTAGTTTCTCTATGAATGCATCATTATTTTGAACAAGTGTAATTCCTGCAGATAAACTTTCAGATACAAATTAAGTTGCTCTTTATAATTTTTTTATAATAATGCCACATACAGAAATGTATTTTTCTTTGTATAGTATGATAAATATCAGCATAAATTCATTTACATTTCACAGCATAAGCCCTTAGATATTAAGTAAATGTGACTACAATTCTGTAAAATACTTGATACTGCCACAAGATTCTTCATACCATGAAATAGAACTAAGATATAAATTTTTAATATGCTGAACAGTTTCATCTGTTTTAAAAAGAAAGAATAAACAGACGTAACACAGCATTCATGGCTAGAAGAGTGTTTAATTCTACACTCTGACACTGAACTCATGTAGGCATTTCAGCAGTTTGAAGGACAAATTCACACAAGAAAATCTCTATTCCTCTGATCCAGCTGTATTGTAATTTTACATTGGTATTCTTGCATTTCTGCATGTTTAGATTTTTCTTCTTCTGTCCAAGGATGACTTTTCTAACATTATGTTTTTAAATCTGACAAGGTCATACAAGCTAAAAAAAAAGAAGAAGAAGAAGGGTCATCAAAAGGGGAAAAATAACAGAACTACGGTGAAATGGCTCTCTGTTGGCCTTTGTATCGATTCAGAGTGTGTCAAAAGGGTCTTTTGTCATGCCCCTACCACGGCATACTAATTTGCTAGATCAAGTCTGTCAGAATATCGACTGGAAGTAAAGAACTACAGTGGCAGCTTTTGTGTTTCATACAGCAGGGAGCCTGTGTGTGAAACAGGATTATCAGAGGGTCATGAAGAGAGTCAAGGGATGTCCATCACTTCCCTTCTGGTAATGTAATGGGGCGGGTGCCTGGATGTGATTAAGATGTAGGACACAGGAGGCATAGCGGTGAACAAATCAGACACACACACACACATGCAAATCAGGTTGACTGCTGTTAACCACATATTTTTAATGAAAAATCCAGAGACAGACCAAACAAATATCTAAATAGCTGCATTCTGATTAAATATCAAACCATCTATTCAATGTCCAGTGCCTGCTTCCTTGTGTACATATGTAGAAAATGTACAACACATACAAGAAAGTGTTTAATTGTTTTATTTTCCTTTTATTTTTCTTTTTTTTTAATGTGACATTGCAACCTACAAGTGTTTTTTCTACCTTTTTTTTTTTTTTAATGTTGTATATAGCATCACTGGATGATTACAGCAAGCATCCAGGGTACGTACAAAGATAAAATGTTGCTTTGTGCTATGGCTACGCGTGTACGCCGCATTCAGACAGGATGCTCATCACTCTGCTGTGGGTTTAGCCTTGACTTAGATGTCATTGTCATTCTAATATAGCATGAGCAAAATATCTTTCTAGAAATCAAGAAAAAAATAGAAGTATTTGTAGTGCCTGAACAATACGTAGGCTCGGTAAGTGCCTCTTTTTTAAATTGTGGCAGGGAATGTCTGCTTCCTGGAGATTCAGGCTGTATCTCTGTAGCTTATGTGAGAGCTGTAAGGAGCTTTCTGGCACACACTGACATGATTTGCAATCCCTGTCATCTGTACAATCCATTTTTCCTGAGCTTTGTTCCTAATCTTTAATCCTTTATTTCTGAAAATTCAGCACTAAGTAGGAAAACAATGTAAAATGCCAAAACAACAATGGCTTTTACATATGTAGCTTTTGAAGGCCTGATCCAAACCCCATAGACCAGGAGAGGAATCCGGACAAGGATTTTGCAGCAGACTGCATATTCCTTAGACCAGCAATAGTTGTTTCAGCCAGCTTATCAATGAAACATCAAAACCTCGAAAAGTCTAAATCTATTTCTCATTCCCCTGTTTACAACCAAGCATGACTAAGGCAGTGTCAAGAGCAAAGGGTTCCATTGAGGAAACTACTTTTCTTCTTCTTTTTCTTTTCCTCTCCCTTGCCTTTTTCTTTTTTCAAGGAGCAAAAAATGTTTGTAACTTTTTATACAGAAAGTGTTGCTCTGGATGCACAGATAGTATTTTGTTTCTTACTTCTTTGGTTGGAAGGCAAACCAAAGTTATGGTGGGCTATAATATAAATAAAGTAGCACCCTACTTTGCATGTAATTATTTTATCTCCTCTAAAAAGGGGATAATTATCTGAGAGTTGTACAAATGACACCCTGCTCAGAGCCAAAGAGGTTTGTCAAAGGTAGCCAAACACTGCTCTGCCTGAAGTTGGGTAAAAAATGATGTCTAACAAAAAGGTCTTGTGGGTGTACACATATCTAGAAATAATTATTTTAATTTAGTATTTCTTACTGGAGTTAAGAACCAGTGCGCAAATATTCAGTAGCCACTGCACACAGAGGAAAGGGAATTTCACAAGTCCGTGACAAGTGAGCTTTAATTTGTTTTCAATGTCTTTGTTCAATAAGGTTGGTGCTGTGCAACATTCATTGCAATAGAAGTTCATGGCAGGAGGAAGCAATGTTTATTAGAAAATAGCTTATCTCTGCATATCTCAGGTGGAAGCAACTGCTGTCATAGTTAACAACTATGTGGAGCTTCAAGGACAGAAGCATGTCATAAAGCATGAATATATGAAAGGAAGAGGTGAGCCCTGGGAGCTTCTCTGACAGGAAAGCCTGACTCATTTCTTTCAAGACATGCCATGCGCCCATGCTCTGCTGCTGGAAACTACCCTTATTCCTGCTGACCGATATTTTCCACTTACCCATTGACCAGGACTTGTAAGTTTTTGTTCAGAGTCAGAGATCAGGCCTGAAGAAGGCAGAATGGTAAGAGGAATATTATTCTGAAAAACCCAATTTTGTCATGGGCTTTTCTAAACCTCAGAACTTCTCTTCAGGGAGCAAAACTCATGATCCTGAAATGCCCAGATGAACAGATATTAGCAGAGGCCGAGTATTGAAAAATGTACTCTCTAAGTGTATTAACAAAGGAGAGCTACAGAAAATATGTAGGACGTATTTTTATTTCTTGTGTCTCATGAAAAATGTAGTGGTAGTGTAATTATAATATGAGGCATATAAGACAATTGTGCAGAGGAGACATTACACAGTGTCTTGTTAATTCTAAGTCTTCAAAGATGGAGGTATATATCACATATAAAGGGGAGCACAGAGTGCAAACCAGTAGGATTTCTGATCAGGAATGACAAAACTTTCACGTCTTTCTGTGGAAACGGTGGTAAGCGTGGAAATGCAAAATACTAGTACATACAACGGCATTTGTCTGGGGAGGCAGAGCAAGTCTTAGAAGCTTGGTGCCTTTCATCTTTTGAAGTTAGAGCAGATGTCAGGGTGAGAAAGGATCATGACACATTACTGACTGCCAAGGATGCATAATGTGAAGGTCAAGATGTGACCTGATGCAATTGCATGCTCGGTATTGTTTCCTTCCGTGTCACCCAGCGAAATATGAAATGCAAGCCAAATGCATTTGAAAAGCAAAAGAAACATCTTTTACAAAATGAGGAAGTGCAGTAGAAACACATAAGAAAAATATTTTCTTTACAATGTCAAATTAATTCTTGTCAGTTGGCAATACAGTATTTTTCCCTCTATCTTTTCCCAATCTCTTAAGACTCAGAATCAAAACCTGCAAATAACATAATGCTGAGTGTGAAATTTCACAATCATCTTTTACCCTTAAGACTGTCCACCCCACCAAAGACCTGGATTAGAGCCTATCACTTGTCACCAAAGATAGCTACAGAATATCCACCAGGAAAAAAGGCTCTTCACTAACAGTCAGGATTTTTTTCCCTTTGTCTGCGCCCAGTGCTGCAAAATGCTGGCGACAAGTTAAAAAAAAAACCTAGACAGAGCTCGGAGAGATGGTATAATGTGACCCATCTGCCTGATCTATGGTTACTGGAAGTGGTATGCCTTAGCACTGAGCCTGAAGCATAGCTTTCTTTTTTACCACACAGCCATCCCTACACATGTTCACTTAGGTTTGAAGCAAAGGAGCTAATTCCTGCTTGCTGGCTGAATTCCAAAGCAAATAATTGCATTCTGCCTACCTAAAAGTTCCCATTACTTTTACATGTACACGATCTCTAACAATTTCCTATTGCTACATAGCATATATTTTCAGGCAAGTTTTTAATTCTACATGTGTTCATATAGAGAGATATATTTATATTGTAAAGGGCACACACATTAACCAATCCTCACTTATCCTTTACCTATTTCACAAATGTCTTAGGATTCTGACAAATGTTTTAAATTATATTAATATACTTTTTCTATTTCATTTCAGTTATTACAATCCAAGATGCAAACAGATTTAATGATACTTGTTAATTCTTCTTCTACCCCTTTCATAGTTTTGGACACCAAAGTTACTTTCTGCATCCTAGTAAAGCAGAACACTAGTTGCATTTAGGTTTACTTTTCCCCTACAAATTCTGAATAACGTATAAGTATTTGGTAAACTGATAGAAAGAAAATTAAAGCATTCATTTCGGAGCAATTTTTGAATCAATACAAAGTGCTCTCATGACAGGAAAGGGACCGCAGAAGTAAAGCTTAGTTCCTTGATCGGAATCATAAAGTGTTAATAACATGTTTCAATAGTTCTCCATCAAGAATCTTTAAAGGAAACGTGAAATGCCCTACTCTTGGAAGAACTAGAATACTTTTGGACAATTATCTTTGCCTCAAGAAGAGCAACAGAGAGTTGCCAATGATAGAGTATTCAGAGCTCATAATAAAGTGCTCTGTATGTACCATAATTTGAGGTCTCTGAAGATTTTAACTTGCAACAGAGCAGAACAATCTATTTTTGTTAAATTCTAAAGCCCTTGACCTGTGACAAAACGATGAACAAATTATTTTAGTTTTCCTCTGGTTGAAGTAAATGTTTCTTTATGTCGACACCTAAAGTAAAGCATCTTAATGTCTTAATCTAAGTATATTTAAATACTGTTTGTAAAACATCTAATTATCTAAATAAAGGGAAGTATTTTCACGTGGCTTTTAATTCCTTTGAACTGTATTGGAAATCATGCTCACTTAATCCAGCTTCCAAAACACATGGAAGTACTGCACCAAACCAGAGAGCAGGGGTCTGTCTGTAGCTGTGGCTAGAAAACACACCTTCCAGCAGGGATCCTGGCATGGCTGACGCACGACACAGCAATGTAGCTTCTCTTCCAGATTAGTCAAGATGACACGGTATCAGAGAACAGGAGATGGCCACAGTGCTGTGCTTTAAGTACATGTATTCACATTGTGTCTTCTTGGATGCACGCAGGAGACATATTTTGAGACCTGACTGAGCTGTGATGATTCAAAGACCAGTATTTGGACCATGTAATTGTGGCCACAAATTTCTGTTTTATATCAGCACACAGCAGTCTAAATGTAAGAAGACTCTTACTTCGGAACAGGGATGGACTGGTACATTGTTGAACAATCCAGCAACGACAGAACTTGATAGTGTCATACAGTCCAGAAAAGGTCAACACAGCTGATGAAAGGACCAGACCACAAGCCTTATGAGTTGCAAGGGATGGAACTGGTGATGTTTAGACACTATAAAATGAGGCTGAGGAGGAACTCACTGCTCTCTAAAACTGCCAGAAGGGAGGATGAAGCCAGGTGGAGGGTCACTGTCTTCTCTCGTGTAACATGTAACAGGACAAAAGGAAACAGCCTCAAGCTGTGCCAGAAGAGGTTTAGATTAGATATGAGGAAAAATGTCTTCACTGAAAGGGGGTCAAACAATGCAACAAGTTGCTCAGGAAAGTAGTTGAATCACTGTCTCTGGAGGTATTTAAAACACATGTAGTTGTGGCATTGGGGAACATGGTTGATGGTGAACACAGCAATAGTATTTGGACATTTGGACTCAATGATCTTAGAGATCTTTTTCAGCCTTAATGATTTGATGATTCAATGGTTATTGCTGCCACAGTCCAAAAAAGACTCAATAGCACAAATATACTGGTAGGTGTGCAATAGGTACTTCATATTTACTGTGGTTGTACTAACTCTTTGTTACTGTATTGTAACTATACCTTTTCCTTGAAATGAACATCCTTTGTTCCTTTCCTGTTACTTTAACTTGTGACTTTCTTTTGATAGACTTGGATCTAGGCTGCTGAGGAAAAGGATACACATTTACAACTAGATTCTCAGATCTGTCATATTTAGTACTAAGCGTAGTAATAGTAGCTGTATTTCTAGAGATAGCAACAGTACTACTAAGAGCTGTAGTGTTAGTATAACATTACACAGGGGAACCAAAACATATGAATTGCGTGATTGCAGAACATAAAACTACTTCTCGGTCCACTTATACTCTAGGACAGGAGATAGGGAGGCAATAAAATTAATGACCTAGACCACTAACCTAGCCCAGACTCCAGTACTGTGATCTGGAGTTGCATACAGAAAAGTAATTTAAGACTCACTGTGCTGGGAGTCATACAGCTGAACTTCATAAAGTGTTGCCTCTGTAGCCTCCACAAGCCACAGGTGAGAAGATGTTGCAGAGGGCTACGGGTCTCACAGGAGGAACTACAAAAGTCAAGATGGAGCAATTCCTTAGAAACAGTCAAAAGATAAACTCTCTGAAGGAGATTAAATCTTAAATTCGCCTTCTCTCCAGGACTTAGTCCCCCTAACTATGAGATTCAGCTTCATGATCTGTTTCATCTCACTGTCTCTGGACTGCTGAGGACAATTTCAAGGCATGAGGGACATGTGTCTATTCCTCTATCTCTTTACTTCTTGTAGAGATTGGACCCTACCTACATCAACCTTGCAAACAAACAAACAACTAAGAAAGGGTTATGCCACTCTCGATAATTCTATTATTTAAGTAGCCTCCAGCTTAGAAAGTCGTTCTCTGCTGCCTGAACAAATTGAAATTCGCATCATCCACTTCCTGGTTTGAGGATGCTGGAAGCATTAGCTAACCCTTACTAAATTCTTTGAAGAAGAAAAGTACTTACCAAGTGACATGCTGAAGCATTCTTGGTGACATGGAACTCCAAAAGGCTACTTCCCTGTTACCCATTGCAAACAATTATCAAAAATCAAGAAGTGGTCTTGGTGTCTTTCACAGATTACAGTCCTTCAGCGATGCTGAGTTCTTCTATCACTGTTTCAATATTTTATGATAATCATCTCACTTTGCTTTACAAGTATCCATATAACACCTACAAGTACACACAGTTGGCTACTGAATTATTTTCAATTTCTGTGTAATATACTTACCCATCTATACATCTGTTTATCTGTTCATTCATCCATCCATCCATCATTGCTTTGATATAGGTGGCATTACTCCAGCACTCAAAGACTTTACAGACCAGCGGATTTTCCTGCCAGTATTCAGAACAGGGAAGCAGTCTTACCCACGTTTTGCAGTGTCACAGAAGTTGCATAAGTGTGTAAAGAAGAAGAAAATTCTCCTATCTAAATCTTAATGGAAATCTATTGTAGAAATTAGTTTCTTCCACTAACTCAATGTATTTTTCCAAAAACTGGTGATAAAAATTTTCTTAGTACTCTTTTGTGGTCCTTGTGGACTTTTGTTTCTCAAGCTAGTTATTGTTCAAGCCTACCATGACCATTGCTGCCTGATACCGCATCCTCAGGCCTCCTGAATCAACACCTCTTCCTTGTTCTAAATTAAGAACTTGGAAAGAATTCCCCTGGAGGCATTTATTCCAGGACTATTCTGGTTTTTGCTTTTAAATGTTCTAGTATGGGCCACTTCTGTCTGTGCTCTGACTGAAAATGCCTGAATTGTTTAAACAGCATTTGTAATGAATGTCAAATTTCACTTCAAGTAGTGATGCCACCTGATGCCAACTTTTATTTTTCTGCTCCACTGTTTAACTCTGCTTTGAAACATTCTCCTTAATTAACATTGTAATGCTTTGCACTGAGATGATTTATATCTTCTTGAAACATCAAAATGACTTCTTCCTAAGATGATAGTGTTTTAGGTATTTTTCCATCTGTATGATTTTTGTGTCAAGTGTTCTAGTTAATTGACACAATTTTTAAATCTGTCACCTTGAATTTTCCCTCTCCCAGTACTTTCAGTGAAGCTGGAATGGCTCCACCATTACACTCCAAACCTTCTGCATCTCCCTTAAGTTTATAAGATGAAAACACCTGTCAAATTACATTACTCCCATATCCAATCTCTCACTTCACCTGCCTGGATGACCATAAAAACTACATCATAGAAGTAATCCTTCTGGACTTTGACAGCTAGGGAAGGCTTATTCACTTTCTGCGCAGGTGCAGTCTTTGTCATGTACAATAACAAGTTAGAGATGAACTACAGCAGAATGAGAAAAATGCTAAGAACATCAGCTGAGGGAAACTCTTCTTCTTGTTCAAAGACTAGCACTTCTACTAAAACATTGAAAAGATTAAGACATTTCTTAAGACAGAATCTTCATTTACAAGACCAAATTTAGTCTTTAGACAGACAAGCTCTCATTTTCTCTTTCTCTTAGGACAATTTAGATAACAACTGAAAAAATGCTACATTGTATGGAAGGAGATAAATATGAATCCAAGCCATAAACGGTTATTAACCTGAAGAAACAGATTTTTTTCTTCTATTGAAAAAGGTTTAGATTACACTACATTAAAAAGTTATGGCCTATTTTTATTATTGATTTGGCCTGAAACTTCAAATCCAATTGGTTTAAGATTTTGGCACAAGTAATACGTAGTTACATTTTTTGAATATGTCTTGGGAATACAACAGTTGGATTTATTAACAGTTTTATGATAACAGGTAGAGAAAAGTAAGAAAAATAATAATGATTTTACCATTAGAAAGTGAGAAAATTTTCAGAAAAACCTACCAATTTTGGGAAGGCATGAAGCTGATACCATAGTTTCAAAGTCAGGATTAAGCAATATTAAATATTATTCTTTTTTGTTTGTGTGCATGGTTCACGTCACAATATCTGAATCATCCATAACGTGAATTTTGGGATCAGAATTAAACAAGCAGGATTCTTGTACCATTTTAAGATTTAAGTTCTCCGATTTTCATTTCAGTTCAAAAAGGTCAACTGAATTCAAAATTTCTGTCAAGAAAAGTTTGTGTAACCTAGACAATAAAATATGCATGGATGAAAGGGGTGATATTTGCTGAAGATGCAAAAATATAACCATGAACGCAAAAATAGTTACAGATAATAAAAGATAAAGACTGCTTTTTCCACACATTGTTATTAAAGAAAAAAAAGCAACAAAAAATTTTACGTATATGAAAACAAAGAACCTGAGAAGCTTTGTATACTTGCAAAGCTGTAACATCAAGCAATACAGTGAACCATGTGCCCCTTGATACAGAGCCATCTAGGGAGAGAAAAACTACAGTCCAGTAAACTTGGCAGTAGCTTGATATTTTATAAAATTTACATTGGAACATCCTGGCACAAATATATCCCAAGCAGCTTAACAAAAATCTGCTAGCACAACCTGAGATAGTTCAAGTTTGTGTGCTAGTTTCAAGTTCATGAAACCTTACAAGTTTTGCTGTTAAGTACAGGATCTGGTCCAGTAAAAAATAAAATCTAAGCATTAAGTATCATGAATTATAAGAAATAAGCCTTTCTAAAATTAAAAAGAGCATGGAAATTAGCAAAGGAAAGAAATCAAGGTTTTGAAAGAGGGTATAAAAGGCCAGTCATCCTCTTCTATAAGGAACACAGTGGTTTTTGTGACTTCTTCCACTGAAGTAGCAGTAAATTGAAAGAATTGCACGTTCATATTTTTTCACAGTATAAAAATGAGATAGCAATCCTGTTCATCATTCTCTGTTGTGGATATTTTATAAAAAACAAAAAAATTCACAATGCTTCAATTCTCAAAGTTTTTTGTTCAAATATTCTAAAGCTTTTATAAAAACTAAGCCACTGATGGGCTTTGTGATTTCTAGCCTATGACTTGTCAATGAGAGCACAGTACTCAAAGTGTACATATGCACATACAGAGTCGTATATACCCACAGCCTG
Organism: Cnemophilus loriae; assembly: GCA_013397755.1. NCBI lineage: Eukaryota > Metazoa > Chordata > Aves > Passeriformes > Corvidae > Cnemophilus > Cnemophilus loriae. Next base: position 182,343 of record VZTF01007183.1, read on the forward strand.
GGGTTGTTTTTTTCTTTTCAGAAAATGGTAAAAATACATATTTTAATCCATCAAAATTCAACCATCCTCAACTGCAAGTGAACATCTGCTTTCATCTAGGAAACATTTTAAACTTCTTGACAGTTAAAAGAACTGTAATCCCTAGAGACAAACGCTTTTCTTTTCAGAGAAAATTCATCATGGATGGCATTATGGTAGGAAACTGCAGTATTCTGTAAGCAGTTGTAAGTGAACACACAGCATAGTTATCGCTATAAGCTCACGGGAACGTCAGCATTTGACTCAGTAGAAAAAAAAATAGCTGAAAAATAATTAAAAATGCTAGTTAGGTTTCTATAAAGTCTCTAGGCAGATTACTAGCAGTATTTCCAAAAATGTCAAAGCGTAAAATCAACTTTTTTTTTTTTGCAATGGATTGTCATTTATAGTCCTTATTTAATAGTGTTTGAAGTCAGCTTTCCTAGCTACTAGAGGACAGATAAGACCAACTTCTCAGTGCAACTTACAAAACCAGGAACATGTAAAATATTCTATCTAGATTTTCAGCCTTTCTAAAAACTGTGGTTTTTAATCTGTAGGTTGCAATCTACTGTCACTTAGCATATCACTTGAGTTACATTTTGTATTGTATTTTGAACTGAAACAGGATATAAGTTGTGGGTTCTCTCTTGTTCAGGCACCAGCACCGTGATCTTTGGTTCTTCCCAAGACTACAATAAGTGTTCAGCACACTTCTAGGAACCAGGAGCTCCCTCTGCCTATGTCAACAAGTCCTAGCTCATCTTTTATGTTGTCTTCAAATCACGTTTTCCTTTTGTCCTATAATACTGGAGTTTAAATTGCAGTGAAATTCTGCTGCCACACTACAAACTGAAAATACTTTAATAATCATTTGCATGCTGTGAGGCAGGACGTAAACACAGCAGCACTGAGTTAAAAGAATGGCATTGCTTCATTGGCCTAAGTGATCCCTAGCAAAAGAAGGATTCAAATAAGAATATAATGATGTTTATTTTTATGAGGTCCTGTAGACAAGATGCTTAGTGACTGAGTTGCTACTCTCCTTTTCAAAGGTGTTTGGTACCTCCATTTCTTATTGAATCTAATGAGAAGAGAGCTTGTTTGAATTCTACCAGCATTTCATATATCTTATGAATAGTGCCAGCATATATGAGAATTACTGAATGCAATTAAGTTAATTTCTTTGAAATGTGCAGTAAATCAGTGTAGTTATCTCCATAAGGCAAGAAAATAAAAAGTTCTCTGGAACAAATATATCAAAAATGTTATGTGTTAAATTTGTCCATGCCTTCTTATCTTTATTAGTAATTATTACACTTGATAACAATGATTACCGTTGAAGTAGATCTCGGTGTGTGTAAGTACACTGGTGCATGACCAAATCCAAATGAAATATGACAGTCATACAAATCAGCTGAGCTGCTGTGATATTGCTGACGTAAAGATCTGAGTAAAAGATGTTAGGACTTTGACATTAAACACTTATGCAACAACTCTTGCAGTTTAGGATGCCACTTCCTCCAGCTTATCTGTCATTTTCCCTCCAGGAATTATTCCACACCAGAGCTGCCAAAATAGAACCTGAGCACTTTAGGGTGATGTCTACCAGGTTGGGCCTGACAGTCAAAACAGTTAGTTAAATCAAGAAGCACTTGAGAATTGTCAACACATTTTGTTTTATTAAATAATTCTTGTTGTTGAGTACACGTTAGGTAACTACTGATTCCTTCCCATATCTGAATTTTAAGGTAACAAATTTCATCTCACATCTTGGATGAATGGCAAAGTACATGTAGAGAGCTATTAGCTGAGTTCAGCTTAAAAGCTGCCTTTTGAGTAGTTTGATTATGTTAGATGTTCTTCTCACAGCTCCAGACAGTCAGTTTTTTACTTTACCTGAAATATTGAAACATATTTGGCAAGTTAACAACTAAAGTTAATGATTCTGCATGGGCAGTATGATGGATTTTCCAGTTATGTCAGAATTCTTTAATTTTCTTCCTGCTTTCTTTGGTGTTAAACATTACGTCATTTCAAGCTATCTCCTTGGTGACATAGAGAATTTTTCTCATGGGTTTTCTGTTCTTCCGCTGCCATATGTCCATAACAAATCGTTTTACATGGGCAATTGCATCTTGCAAAGAAAGAATGTACAAGAACAGTTCTAAAGCAGATAATTTCCTGAATTTCCTGAAATTTCTCCCCCTTCTTTCAAGCCATATTTTTTTTTTGCATGTTCATGTGAATGAAAAATTCAGAAATTATTCTTCATATCCCTGTTTCTAATTTGAGTTTGTCATTATAACCTTACATTCTATCATTTATTTTTAAGATTAAATTTCTGCTAATCTCCACAATTGTCTCCTTCAAGTATACGCACAGATAATTCTCATTAAGTGGAAAATGCCAATGCAAGAATGAGAGAAATGTCTCTCTCCTCGTATGTTTCCTCTGACGTGAATTGCAGGAAATACAGTTTACTGTATTTTGCAAAACCCGAGGCTGCATAGTGGGCATAGCTATTAATGAGAGACAGTTACAGTGCAGACTGAATGACTGAGACCAAGATAAGAGTAAGCAGAGATAACAGACAAATGCAAGATGATGGTATTTGCAACTTGTTAGTCTTGACTATCAAGAGTTAGTTCTGTAAATAGTTCTGGCCTGCTTCACTCTCTACGTCATTGTAAAAACACATGTAAGAGCTCCCAAGTTTCATGTGTGGCAGTTCACTTGGTGTCTGTCTGAACTACAGTTTCCTTCTTTGCTGTCTTGCTGACTTGCCCCAAGCAGCATTGGTAAGCTGGAAGATAAGGAAAGATATGCCTGCTGAGCTATCTCTACATGAATACATACCTGCATCCTCAGCAGGAATAGAGAAGAAGTTGGATCAAATTAAAAATAGCCTTAGAAAAAGACACCAAAATTATCCAGAACTAGCCAAATGAGCAGCATGTTCTCCATAGCTGTAGAATAACCTTTTACACTCACTTATTCTAATGAAGATTGTTCATCTTCCACACACAGTTTACAAGTCACCATAAAGCTCCATTAAGCACAGACATGTTTCTGCCAAGTACTCCCTTTTCATTCATTCTTGCCTTTAGTTCAGCATTTTATCTAAACAGCTCGTCATAGGAGTAATGTTCTTGGAAATAATATTTAGCATATTATAATGTCATTTATTTCGTCTTTTTTAAAAACAGAAGATATGTCTTTACTGGCTACCCGAAATCATTTGAAATCTCTGGACATTATCTTCTATTCATGGTTCTCTCAATCTGGCCACTGCTGTGAATGATAATAAATAGTGTTTTTATAAATACATCAACAATCAAAGTAGGGCCAAGCAAAATTTCCATCCTTAAGTGGATGTTGTGAGGAACTTTGTCACCAAGGACGAAGAAAAGACTGAGGTACTTGATGCCTTCTTTTCCTCAGTCTTTAACAGATAGATTGGTGATTACCAGGGCAACTAGCCCCCTGAGCTGTTTGACAGTGATGGGAAGCAGGAAAACCCTCTGCAATGCAAGAGGAAGTAGTCAGTGACCAGTTGTGCCACATAGACACCCACAAATCTATGGGACCAGATGGGATTTACCCAAGAATACTGAGGAAACTGGCATGAGAGTTTGCCAAGCCACCCTCCATCATTCATCATCAGTCCTGCCTAACTGGGGATGTTGGAAAATAAGAAGGGACTGATGGAGGATCTGGGGAACTACAGGTCTGTCAGCCTGACCTCACTGCCCAAGAAGGTTATGGAACAGATCATCTTGAGCGTGAATGCAAAGCTCACACAGGACAACCAAGCGACCAGACCAAGCCACTACAGGTTAAGGAAAGGCACGTCCTGTCTGATCAACCAGATCTCCGTTTATGACCAGATGACCCATCTAGTGGATGAGAGGAGGACTCTGGATGTTATCTACCTGGACTTCCGTAAAGCCTTTGACACTGTTTCCCGCATCATCCTCCTGGAACAGTTGGCAGCCCATGGCTTGGACAAGTGCACTCTTTGCTGGGTTAAAAACTGGCTGGATGGCAGCGCCCAGAGAATTGTGGTGAATGGTGCCTCATCCAGACGGGGCCAGTCACCACTGAGGTTCTGCAGGGCTCAGTGTTGGGAACAGTTATGTTTAACATCTTTATTGATGATCTGGATGAGGGGATAGAGTCCAC
>VZTF01007183.1:187034-203539 GCA_013397755.1 Cnemophilus loriae
GACAAAGGGAATTGGCCTTAAGCTGTGCCAGAGGAGATTCAGGTTGGCATCAGGGAGAATTTCTTCACAGAAAGGGTTGTCAGGCGTTGAGACAGACTGCCCAGGAGGTGATGGAATCACCAACTCTGGAGATGTTTAAGAAACTTGATGTGGCAGTTATTGCCATGGTCTGGTGGACAAGGTGNATCTCTGAGGCAACCAGTGACAGGACAAAGGGAATTGGCCTTAAGCTGTGCCAGAGGAGATTCAGGTTGGCATCAGGGAGAATTTCTTCACAGAAAGGGTTGTCAGGCGTTGAGACAGACTGCCCAGGAGGTGATGGAATCACCAACTCTGGAGATGTTTAAGAAACTTGATGTGGCAGTTATTGCCATGGTCTGGTGGACAAGGTGGTGATTGGCCAAAGGTTGGACTCAATGATTTCAGAGGTCTTTTCCAAACTAAATCCTGTGATCCTCCGGTTCTGTGATTCTTCCCACCTCCCTAGATTACTCTAGTGTAACAATGGCTATAAAAAAAGAAAACCTGTCCTGCTCACCTAAGATGATCCTTTTTTTTTCCACTTAATTAAGATAATTTCTGTAGGTGATATGCACTATTACATTTGGAGGTGTCTAGAACTGAGTTTTATGTGATTTTGTCTCTTGAACTGAAATGGCGTGTCTGATAAATCAGACATGATCTATGAATTGAAATCTGGATCTACCACCTGCATCCCAGTTTCTGATTAAATAATAGAAACCACAGACGAATACGTTTAGAGCTACACTTCTCTATTTCAGGCCATAAGTTGTGATTTGACACTATACCAAACCAGACCACATCACACCACAGTATTTTACACTCCACTGTACTACATCAGACCACACTACAACGCACTGCATGGCACAATACATCACTTTGCTTCACTAACATCATGCTGTGCTATGTCAGATTATACTGCACTACGCTACACCACACTACGCTACAAAGCCCTTGACTTTCCCTCACTAATTTGTTTTGCCAGAACTATGTGGTCCAGCGACTGCCTGCACAAGGCAGAGGTAACAATATCTCTGTTTGCATGGCACATGGAGTACTCCATCACGCATTGAGTTTCCAGCCATAGGGGTATCTGAGCACAGGCAGACTCAAGCAGGTCACACAGACAAGCTGCAGGACACAGTGTGGACCGGCTGGTAGCCTTACAACCTCCAGATGCAAAGTAGCATACTCAGTGTATAGCAATTCACCCAGTCCTTACAGTTAGACGAGCTATAGTAGTTCTTGTTTTGTTTTTATATATGTGTTTTTGTCTGGGGCTGCCTTTACACTAGGAAAAGCCATAAGACGCAAAGGTCTCGTAGCACTGCCTATTGCTTACTTACCCTAATGTTACCTATACAACATCTCAGACTCAACTTAACAGGAGCCAGCTGTGTCAGAGCATAGTGATAACTTGGCCCTCAGTAGTTCCCTGTGGAGCACTGAGCCGCTGATGTACTCCCAATCAATTCCTACACAGCTACAGTTCAGTGAGCTATTTAAAGAAAAAGACGGCTGCATAAAGCAAGAGGGATATTCAAAGAGAAGAACATATTGAGAAATAAAGAACTAAAAGCAAGGCAAAGCCTTAAGTACTGGATAGACCTGGCACAGAGAAGACGGGAAAGAAGAGGGAAGGAAGATAAAGGTATGAAAGATACTAATCTCTGTAGCAGAACTCCTCAGATAAATGAGAGAGATTCACATCAGCATCACTGTTCGATGTTTCTAATGCTTTTAAGGTGGAAAAGCACTTAAATTCTTTAGTAAAATTTCTAATTTCTCTTCCTATGCACACGTGCAAAACTTAAATCACTGGGATAAGCCAAGTGATCAGGAAAACCACTTGAAAAAATATACAATAGGTTTCAGTGATTAAAATAATATGGGTAATCTTTTCAGTGAGAATTTCTGCTTTTAACTTAATGACTATATTATATATGTAGGGTGGTTATGATTGAGTTTAAATAACTCACTCAGTCAAATGAAACACAACATGCCAGGGATATTCAGATAGAATATTAACAAAATCTCTGTTGATTGTTCCTATTTCAATATAGGAGTTAACTTCTTGTCCTTGGACTATTTTTTATAATATTTCTCAAACATGTATTTTTCACAGAAACAAAATATACTTTTAAAAACACATATATCAGTAGAATTATTTCCATTCTCTTAATTCCATTTCCATGGTTAATCAAAAAAGCAAACTAAGGCTTTTTTTGGTCAAAATTCAGTGCCTGAAAATTAAAATATAATATATTTTTAAGATAAAAATGGAAATAATTTTAATTTTTCCTCCAATAAACTGAAATTTATTTTCACTTAGTAACTTTATTCGTGGGATAAACTTGTGCTCTTCTTTCTATCTCTCCTGATATTATCACTTTCAAATGTTTAACTTATTTAGCTGCAATATTAGAAATCCAAGCAGTCTAGGAACTTCCTCTAAGTAAGCCAGTGAAGGGTTGCTTTCAGGAACTGCTCTCACACATCACGGTTAAATACTAACTCCCCAGTTCCAAAATGTAATCACAAAAAACATATACTTTTATTGACACAAAGAAAAAAAGCAAGAAGAGCTAAAGAAGGAAAGGGAAAAAAAATCAGAATTGCAGTTGAATTGAACATATCTTAAATATCCATATATTTTTGAACTGTTTCTTAAATGTCCAAATGGTAACACCCGCAAGCCACAGCCTTTTAAAAACATTTGGGTTTCAATTTGAAGAGGTTCTGATAGCAATGCTTTAAAAAAAAAGGATGCAAGATAAAAGCTCTTAATACTGCTGCTTATGAGAAAAAAACCATTCTCTTCCAGAAAACTGTAGTTTAACAGAATCCATTCTATATACGTTAAAATAGAGCCAAAGTTCAATTTAAAGTGCTGTTGCACACTTTACCAAAGCTCTTGACTTCAGAATTTTTTCTCAACTGGGCTTACAAATCCTGTATCTGTTGACCTTCAGAACAGGGTACAAGACCATTTATTCTCTCAGCTTTTTGCCTTTGTGTATGTCTGAACGAGGTGAGGAAAGAGGAAAGAAGAATCATCTGGGGAAGTCAATGGAATTTAAGCCAGATGACACAGACAAGAAAATTCATCTGAAATGGCTGGAGAAAGACAGATAGGCAGAATGCAATCAGTGAAATGCTATTAGAAAGACTACCATAAAACGAGCTAATTTTTTTCTGCTTCTCACCGGTTTATAACAAGCACACAAAACCAATAATACCTTTATTTGAAAGAAACAAATTTCCATTTCTGATGCAGTTGGGATTTACAGTCTTCAGTTTCCGTAACTGATTTGAATTGCTGCTCATGAAGTGAAATGATTTTAACACATTTGGTAAAACATTAACCATTACAAATTGATTGACCCAGTATCTTGCTAATACAGGCAAACCACCATGACTGAAGCATTCAGTAAAAGTACGAATTAGGATTTCCTTGCTTAAGTCAACCCCTTCAAAACCTTATGAGAATATTCTTTATCTAATACTGTAGGGCTATGTCATAATAATAACCTTGAATTTTAATTGTCTTTAAACTAAGAAATTAATACCACAATATTATTTTAAAAATACTAGAGTCATATGTAAAATCAAGGACTAGTTTCTGACAGGCTTTTTCTTGACTGTGGCTACTGTTTGAGAGCATCACAGATTTCTATATTGTGTTTAACTATGTCAAATAGTAGTTAAAAAATTTAAAACTGCTTTTGCATCTATGAAAACAGAATTTAAAATCGAATATTATGCATCAGAATATTCAGTCTGATACAAAGACTGACAGAGAAATACTTTATTGTCTTAAATTACAACAGCATTTTCACTTCTATCATTTGGCTGTGGTTATTTCTTGAGATTCTTCCTGGAGGCTGTGATTCATGATTCAAAATAAAATTAAGCTTCTTATGCAGCACATATTTCAAAAAACCTGTTTCCTGTTACCTTATGGTTTCCAGAAGATAACATGTGTTGTCACAGTTAGAATTTCACAGATTTTAACTCCATTTTAAAAATATGCAGATGTGTCTTACACATGCTTGACCTATAAGGGAGCAGTAGCAGAAATCGTTCCAAGGCAGTACCATCTATTGAGAAAGCTGTGTTCCTTTAAAGCACACAAACAATTAAGTAAGGAAAAGAGAAGTAATATGAATTAGTAGCATTGTAGTTCTTTCATTGACATCATAAATGGCTCCTTTGAATGTTTTGATGTTGTTTTGACACAGAAATCTTACTACACATTGTCACATTTTTCTATTGGCAGTTGTTTTGTGTGGTATCCTTTGTGTGCCAAATCATGGTAAAAGGTTGGTTGACATTATAAAAGCTAAAATTTTATATCATCTCTTGTGCGTACCTATCCATGTCCATTAGGACCTGATCATGCACATGCTTACAAATATGAGTGATTCTGTCTTATTCTTTGAGAATGTTTCCCGTATGTAAATTTAAGTGACTGAGGACTGAAAGCTGAGCCTGTATTAATGGAAAAAAGAAAAAATATTTTGAATTTTTTTAATCATCCAAATCATCTAAGTAGATTATGGTTCATTTGTGGTGTAAATTACCTTTTAATCTGAAAACATTTCTACATGAGAAATTAATTTTCTTACATACATATTGTATGTAACAACACCATTCTTCTGAATTGCTGAAGAAGCAACGACAATTTGTCAAAGTCTTGGTATTCATTTTCCTGAAAATATTAAAACTTTGGAGGCAGATTTACCAGGGAGTTAAGCAGACTGTTACATGCATATTTGTACATTTTCCTACAAAAACTGTTATTTTCACAGATGCACATCTCCTGTTTAGAGCAGTACTACATTACTGCCTGATACTTCACTGCTTATGGTGATGTAGAGTGGTTTATGTAGCCTAATGGATTTCCAAATATTAGCAAAGCAATTACCATGGAGACACACAAACTCTACTTGAAAAGACTCCTGTGTCTAGCAGGACTACCATAATTTTCTCCACGTGAATCTCAGAAAAACCCTTGAGATTCTTCATTATTTTCTAAAATATTATTCTTCATTATTCTAAAGAGACTTCATTCTTTTTGCTAGGTAAATTTCTTAGTGGAAAATCCACCATTGCCCATTCTTCTAACTATTTTCCTCTAGAAGAAGAGCTTGGTTCTGTCACTGGGAACCTTCTGGGTAACAGGAGGATGTTATTAGCTCTCTCAGTCTTCTCTTCACCAGACTAGCAAGCCTAGTGGCCTAAACCCTTCCCTCTATAGGCCTTTAGCCACACTGGCTGCTCTCTGCTGGATTTTTCTCCATTTTTCAAAATACTCTTTGAACCAGTAGTCCCAAAAGTGGACTCATTATTCCAGGAGTGGCCTCACCAATGGTGAACACAGACCAACACCTCCCTTCATTCTGCTAGCTACACTCCTCGTAATAAAGTCCAATGTGCAGTTCTCTTTATCAATGCAATTTGCCAGTAATTACCATACAAATCCTTCTTGTTCTACTGTAGCTGTGGATAGGGATACAAATAACTAACAAATTTTTCTTGAATCCATTCTGTTGGACTTCTCTAAATGAATCAACTGGATAACCCATCTCACCCTACCATCCCTCATCATGAAAAGTATGAAAGATAATGATTGAGTTTTATTCATAATTTGTGTTAAAATAATAGTCCTATAAAGCTGAAGTCCAAGGGGACTAATATATCATTTCGACTGACCTCCAGTATGTCAGAGGCTAATAATTTTCACTCAGTGATATACTCTAGGCACTGTCACAGAAGTCTCCTTTTTAATGGGGCTGCTCCCTTGCAACTGGTTGATGCAGGTAAAAAAGAGCCACACTTCCACTCAAAAAGAGGAGAGAGAAAGAAAGAAAATAAAAAGAAGAAAGGTACATCACTGGTAAAATGAGGCCTTGCAAGTAGACAGTAAAAACTCCTGCTAATAGGAACTCAAAGACCTTTTCCTTTTCTGACTCCTCCTTTGAGGAAAGAGGATCCAGTCTACCTCAGAGAGACGATTAAAGAGAGATTCATAATGTCAGAATGCTGAAAAAAAGAAACTGCAAGAGGCAAGTTCAGCTGACGGCTGGAGACTGAAAAAGGAGCAATTATCCCTGTTTGCTGTGATACTAGGTACGAGCCAAAAAAATTTTATTCAGCTGAAGCATAATTTCTAATTATACTGAACAATTGCCTATATAAGTGGAAAAGAAATGAAGGAATAGTGTGTTATTTCACTAAAAATGGTGCAAGAAAACATCAAATATCAAGGTGAAATTCTACAGAGAAATAAACCAAGATATCGAGTATTTCTAGGAACACCATTTTTCTTGTTGTTACTAGACTAGTATTATTTTGTTTCCAGAAATAGGAATGCTTCATCATCACCATATGAGAGAACGCCCTTGGGAAAAGGTTAATTGTAGAAGTATAAAATGTCAAGATTTCACAGGGAAGGCATTAACTGGACTCAGGTGAATTTCTAATAAAATCCCATACTTAACTTTTAAATATAAGTTACATCCGTCTAAACTGAAACACCACTTAGCTCAAAAGACAGAAACCCACACATGACGAACCGTTAGAGACGACAAAGTAAAGGTTGGGTGTTTCTTTTTCCAATGTTATTTTGTGAAATAAATTTTCATAATTGTCCTAGATGACTAAATTTAATATAAACCCTCTTTCCCCCTATTTCAATTGTATCGTACCTAAAAACCTGTAGCTGCTTTATATTATTAATTGCTTCAAAACAAATCTCATAATAGTTAGGACCTGAACTGAGTATCCAAGATGTTCTTGCATTTAACACATTTTACAAACAATAAACCACACTAAAAGGTCACGTTCATGGTCTTTTAAGAGATTTCAGTTTTGCTAAACAACTGTGTTTGTTCACAGAATATTCCTTCTCTCCATAGTCTAAGTATAAACATATTTGCCTAAGCACGTGTCTGTTTATTTACAGATACACAGAGCTTTAGCTGTGAAATCATAAAACAACTAGATGCACTTATTATCTTTTTCATGCAGAGACAGATTAGTCTGGCTTTTCTAAGAAACTGGCAGTCCTCACCACCAGTCTGGATACTGCTCTGACTTTCAGCAGCGCACAGCTGCCTTTAAAAGAGACCTTGATGGAACATGACAGGTATGAAAGCATGAAGGGAAAGGTTCCAACAGCGATTTTCTGAAATTTTAAAGACAGAAGGAGAGAGAGGTCTCTGATTCAATCCTGACAGAAGATGGATGTTATATCCCGTGGCTGTGCAGCCTCACGTGAAAGTGGCTAATGAACACTATTGGATTCCTGGTTGACCCCTGTTAATTAAATTATATACTAAAACCAAATAAAACCACTTTGACTTATAAAATAATAGTTCCAGACACTGAAAGATGTGGTGAATCTTCCCTAGTTTTTGAACTTAGAAAAAACTGTTTAGTCATCAAAAGAATGAGTATATGTCATTGGATGCCTCAAAGACCAGACTGGAGACCGTTCTGTATCCAATAAAGTGAGATCACAAATATTTGGATGCTGTTATCACTCAAAGAATGAATAAAAAAATACAGTTATGTATTGCATATAAAATGATTGACAATCTGCATATCTAAACAAACTATAAGGTTCAGAGTCTGAGCTTTTCACATTGTATATATGGGTTTATGTCTAAAAATCACTTTTTTTACACAGGTAAGTAGAGAGAAGAGTAGGTAGGCAGATGAACCCTCTAGGTTTTGAACAAGAAAATTAACGTGCTTTTCTTCTCCTTCTGCCACCTGTGTTTATCTCATCTGGTCAGCACCTTTCTAACAAGTATTAAGAGTGGTTTTAACAGAATAGACTGAAAGGGTAACCTACTTCTTTGTTACAATGATTGGTAAAAAATGGAATTTCCAAACTTCTCTGGACTGCAGATTTAGATGATAGGCTGTGTCTCCCTTTAACTGTACATAATGACTTGAAAGCTGATAATGACTGATAGCTGATAATAGCGTCAGAGAGTGTGTTCTGGTGGCCACAATCAGCCAGGAAATCTTTCTGCATGAACCATGCTAACACGGTTGAACTTGAGTACTTATGGTTTCCATATTTAGTGCTGTCAGATTAAACAACCAAACAGTGCTCCAGCAACTCCCCCCCAGCACACTGTTTTGTTGTGTGTAAATATATCATGGGTTTGTTTCGAAGCTTTGTTCCTAAAGCAGTGATTTGTAGGTTTTCAAAACTTTGAAGAATTCTGCACAATAAATGCTAAAATGGTATGTCAAACCAAATGTTTAAAAAATATATTAGCATATGCACTCAATGCTGGTTTAGATTTGTTTCAGACAAGAATGCATCAACTTGTAAGTCTCGTAAGAAAGTCTTGGATTAAAAAAAAAGCTTTTATCCACCTCATTGTCAGTTTGTTACATTGCTTCCAGAAAAACTTCTAAAAACTTTTGGGTCCTGAGAAGCCTCTGAAGATTCCTTATTTCTTTGAACACACGTAAAAAAATTAAAGAAACTAACATCTTTCTCTTTCTCAAGTCATGAAATTTTGTCTTTCATTGCCTAATTAATACAAAAATTATGAAAAAATACTAACCTATCCCTTCCATTAATTCACCTGATAGACAAGCACTTCAGAGACAATTAGAAGACCAGTAGTTAGGAAATTTCTCAGGGTTTATGTGTTATGCTATGAAGTGAATAATCAAAATTAAACAAAATTTGAAATTTGGAAGCATGGACAAATAGCAATTATGATCCAAAAAGCTTTTCTAGGTTTGAAAGTAACTGTTCCCCAGCTTTGCCTTAGTTTCACTGGTAGCAATGTTTTAACATCCCAGAACCCAGAAATGCTTGATTCTTAATCTGAACTAGACTACCAGTAACAATGCTTATGAACCATGATAGACATATGAGGAAAAAGTAAGCAACACATTATGAGGGCAGACTGTTAGTGAATCTCCTTTATTTAATTAATCATTGCATAGGAAGATTTCTAATAACTTTTGCATTTATATCTTTACAATGAACAATAACTCTTAGCCTTGAGTATACAAACCCATAAACCTGCAAAATCGAATCATAACACAGCAGTATGTTTTATGTATTGCAAAGCTATTTTTGGCCAAGCATCTAGTTTCGCACCTTTCCCCATTTTTTATTTTACTCCTCCTCTATCTCTGCACAGTGGCATTCACGAGAACTAGTTCACTTGACAATACAGATGGAGACAAACAAAAATAGTCATTTTAACATTCTAGTATTTCTCCGAAATATTTCTGAGAGAGTCACAATAATGTATGTCATTACATATACAAAATACATTATTGTATGGGGTGCTAGAAAGGTTTTCCTGGCATGCGTATGTACTGACCTACATAATTCATGAATGGTGAAGAATAGGACCATTATATGCAGCAAGATTAAGACAGCATTGAATAATACCAAACTTCATAAGATGTGTGTAGCAAGCTTAGCTTTTCAGTGAATCAAATAGATTTTATTCAAAGCTTAGAAAGTACAAGGTCAAACAGTTTATTAAAATGGATATATAATAAATAGATTCATGCCCCGTACTGAGATTCATGCGAACTTCATTGGGTTAAGTGGTAGGTCCAGCTATGTGACAAATATCAGCGTTTGGCCCCTTGCCACAAGTCATTTTAGTCACATCTTTATTATTTTTCCAAAGGCTGCCAGGGCAGTTCACAATGCAGAGCCAAATGATCCACCTCTTTCACTTCATGTGCACCAGATGTTGATACTTTTGCAGACACTAAGTGCCCTTTATTCCATAAGGATATAGTTTCACAGCAATGCGGCCCTTAGTGATCTTTCCTGTTGTGCATCTATTTACTCCAGATAACGTCTAAAGAATCAAACTTTCTAATTCAATTCTTAGATAACGAATTGGTGTACTTTGGTGGCTGCAGCTGAAGAGTCTGCATGGGTGAAGGCATTAATAACATTTTAGTAAAAGACTTAAGTCAATTACTGTGTTTGAAAAACCAAGGTCCATATATATTTCTCCTTAGTGTACCTTTACATTCTAGCAGAATAAAGGTGGCTGTTTAAAAATGGTTTGGGTAACAACCATACCATTTTAGTTGTCATCCCAAAATATTTGTCTGTCAACAGGAAGGGACTCAGCCAGCATCAAATCATAAACTATATTAAATTAGCCTATTTAGCAGTTTGAATTATGCTTAACTTTACTGTACAGTTTTTTGTAGTGGGTTTATACATGTTAGAACAGCCACATGCTAGACTGAAGAATGTCAAATTGACACTACAGATAGTGGGAAGCCTTACATGCTGTATAAACAGGGAGTTATTTAATAACTGCTTAAGTACCATGGAGGGGTGCACTGGGAAGAGAAACATTTACAGTAATACAGGAAGGAAAAAGCCTTATGCTAATTAAAAGCCAGTCTCCAAATAAAACAGCTAATTTAAAGAGAAATGCCAAAAGAAAGATTAAATGGGTCTTAGATCTCCTAAAAACCAAGCAATAAGTTTGGTTGTAAGAACATCTTTGGTTAGGATGTTCTTCTAAGACCTTTTGTTAAAACAATAGCTCCACGAAAATGTTGCTGCCAGGCTGACAGAAAAAGAGACCTTCTGATCTAACCTTTGTTTATATTATATGCAATACTCCTTTACCTTCACTCATTTCTTTCCTAAAAAAATTATGTTCTGAATATGACAAATGAGTAGTTTTATGTGCTCAAGTTTTGCTTTGTCAACTGCACTTCAAGGTAACAGAATAACAGTTACCAGCAAGAATTCCTTGACTTAAATGCAGCAAATTCAGATGCTGGGACAGCTAAGACACCATAACAAGTGCCGTAGATCCTCTGTCTGTCATCCACTCTGAGACAGGGAGAGCTTCTTTGAGGTGCATGGGCCAAGCGTAGGGAAAGAATGCACCAGAGTTAATAAACAAAAGGTAGAAACATTTTGAAAAGACAAATGATGGAATTAATGGCTCTCTGGCATGCAGTAAGATTACAGGGTACATGACTGAACTACAAGAGTCACAGGAAGAATGTCATAGTAACAGTCCTCGTGAATTTCCCCCCCACTATTTCTAAGCAAAGTAGGTTTTATTTTTCTAATAATCCTATCAAGGTTGATATAAAAATTTCAGAAACTAACAGATGATTCTCCCATAATGGATGATTTTCACATAAAATCCTTATCATCAAAAGTGGAAAAATATATGTAACAAAATTAGAGAGATACCACCTTCACAAGCAAGATCTGAAGGATCTGTTATTTACTCTAACGTTCTACCTTTCAATGATACAGAACTAAATTCTCTTTTATGGAAGTGTACCTAGCAGAAAACCATATATTATGGATCTAAAAACATCAGATATATAGGTTTTGTCATGGCAATTAATGAAGGCAGAAATTTTCATTTAGAATTTGTCTCAGTTAACATTCATCTACCAGAGAGTTCTCAGAGTGTTCTCAGAAGATTAGCAATTCTTCATAGCAATGTCAAAATCATCTTGAAGAAGTAAGCATTTATTT
Organism: Cnemophilus loriae; assembly: GCA_013397755.1. Taxonomy (NCBI): domain Eukaryota; kingdom Metazoa; phylum Chordata; class Aves; order Passeriformes; family Corvidae; genus Cnemophilus; species Cnemophilus loriae. The sequence continues at coordinate 198,589 of VZTF01007183.1, forward strand.
TAGAAATATAGATCTTAGCTCATATGTACATGAATGAGGTGTGCTTTAGACTGCTGGAAACAAGAGTCCCCAGCTTGTAGATATACTACACTTCTTCACTTCAGCAAAGTGACAGTTAAGTACAGTCTATGGGGGCAAATAAAAAGTTCCCTATAAACAGATAAAGTACATGGCACTGAAAGTAAAATGGTACCTTGTATTCATTAACGAAATTCTTTATTATCACTCAGCTGCATAGAGAGGATTTTTTATAGTGGTAGGGTCAGAAGATCCAGCATTCCAAAGGTGATACATCTGTGGAAGCCTTTCAAGCACTCAGATAAAGCACACAACAAGCTTTCTAACATAACTACAAGTCTATTTTCTTTCTATCCCTAACTTGTTTTGTTTATTATCAGAGCAGGTGTGTTATAGCAATTAGAGGTTCCGATGCAACCTTATCTCAGAGAAGTAAGCAAATAGAGCAAATATGCTATTAATTCAGATATTTTTTCTCTCTAAGAAAGACCGTCTGGTAACTCAAAGGAAAATGTAGCTGAATGCTTATACTTTTCTCTGAATAGAGTGACAGAATTAGTGCCAACCCTCTGGAAGTATTAGTATTATAGAAAGTGGGTTTTCTGTACCTCTGTTTCTTTCTGGATCTGGAAGAGCACTTTGACATTTCACCATATGCACAGTGTATTATGTGTCAAGGAACTAGTGGATATTACTAAACAGTTTTAGCTCATTTTGTTTTTCATACGGGAAGATAGCTTTGCTGTGATGCTGATTCCTTTCACACAGATTTACCACTATGTTATTTTATTCTCCTTTTACCTGGGAACAAAACCTTAATTTCATATCTCAGTGCAAATTAATTCCTTGGCATCACTAGCTTAGAAAGCCCTCTGGGGCCAGCTATTTTCAGGGCTGCCATTTTACAAGCATTGCAATCATGGATATATGACTAGGTAAACTGATAAATTGTGGTAGCTGTAAGAAGATTGAATATTTTTTGCTCTTTACATGGCACATATATTTTGCACAAATATTGTCTCATCTTTCTTTGTTTCTACTCTTCATCATTATAGAACTGATTAATTAATTGGTTGATTGATTGTGCTAATTCACAGCAATTTTTTTTCATGGCAATATTTTTTATCCACTGTCATGGCAGGATCAGCAAAACAGCACTATAAAAAGTAGAAATACTAGCAGGAACTCCACTTCTCCAATAATTCCTGGAATACACCTGTGTGTATTTTCCTTTCTTTCAGAGCAGGTGCTAGAGCTGTAAAATCATAAAAACTTTCAGTCTGCAACAGACCTTGGGAGGGCAACTGGTCAAGCCTGCAGCCTAAAACACAGTCAAAACTGATTTCAGGCCAGAATGTTTAGGACTTTTTATAGTCCAAACCTAAAATTTTCAAGGATGGAAGTTCCCCAGTCACTCTGGAGATCTTGTTCCACGATGTGGTAGGGCATGAACGTGATTCTCTGTGAGGGATTCAACTGGAGAATATAAATTCATGCATTCAGGCCTGAATTCCTGGCGCTAGGAAATCTCCTTTCCAGCAGACTAAGGCCAGCAGTTTGTACTGATGTAGTTCTTGGCACTGAATTCTGGAGGGATGATGAGCTCCATCAGTAGAACTATAGTGATTTTCTCCAACGAATGTCCCTCAGGACTAAAGAAGACAAGAAATACATTGCTTTGCTTTCCATCCAGGATTTTTATTCTTACTGAAAATATTTGCAAGGTCATAGTTACACTATCTGAACAGTTCCCCTTCTCTGCAAGGCTATGTAGTCTTAGAATTTATTTGGAGTCCGTTTTTTGAGTTTCTTTGAAATTTGTCTGTGTGGGATAAAAAGGTAAGAATGCCACAAACACAGTTAGTGCCTAATATTTAGATGATATTGGTAACCTGAGTTCTTGTTTTACTACAGGCAGAATGCAATTTATCTGGACATTACCTTGCTTGGAAACGAAGTAAAAAATTAAGAACTTTAGGAACTGTTTATCTAATACTATTTTATTCTACACAGCATTAGGAATTAACCAAATGGCTTTACTGACAAAACTACACGTCCTGAGCTCCACATGTAGCAAGTGAAAACATCGCTACAAAATTGTTTGATTTTTGTAGGCTTAAAAATTACCTTTGGAAGGTAAGGGTGATTATTGTTCAAAACTAGGAAACCCTGTTAAGGGCCATGAATGAACAATGAAATTGAATCACTTTTTTGCTTTTGCCATCAAGTCAAGAGCTGTCTTCTATGTTGCACCAGCAGTGTTGTGAGCTGATAACTCCTCATTTTCAGGCGAAAGTTGCTGTTTGCAGTGGAAGATGTACTCTTCAAGGAAGTCAGCTTCTAAGTTCAGGTCAACATTTCCTCAATACTAGGTGCTCAGACAAGAAGTACAGTTGGCTGGTTTATTGGAACAGAATGTTTGACATCAGTGCAGTAAATAAACATGACAATTTTGTTTGATCTGATCCAAAACAAAATAGTTTTTTTGAATTTGTTCATGGAGAAAATTGTTAAAACCGAGTCTCAAGTGCAAGTCAAACAAAAATGATCGATTTATTTAGACACCTGATTCAGCAAGCCTTCAGCAAGCCTTCAGCCTAGTTTTTGGAGCACAGTTCTGTTGTAATCACTAATAGTTGTTATAAATCAGACCCGAGGCCTTACTTAGTAAATCTCAGGTTGTGTACACAGGAAAACAAGACTATGCCCAGCAGCCGTGTACGACCATGCATCTGCTTTATCCACAGGATATCTGTGTGTCAGAAATAGCAACTGGCTGTAGTTGTGTGGGGGAGTGTTTCCATCAAAGGCTGTCCTCTCTGCTTTTTCTGAATCCTTTACAGCTTAGCTTCCAACATGCACAGCAGAAGCAACTTAAATGCAGCAGCTCTATTTCACTCAAAACCACCTTTTTCCCTCAGAACAGTGACATGTAGAACATGCATCGAAAGTATTTTGCAATTGGCAGTCAGTATACAAGCATATGAAATTTGAGACTTAAGATCATCATGTATCCCAGTATCAGAACATCACCTCCCATATCAAGACAAAAAAGGCTCCTTCTTTGACATGTCGTTGATGAAAATAGCATAACCGGTACGTGTGTGCTTTTAAAGGGATACACACCCATCCTTTTCCCAGAAAATTAAAATCCAGCTAATCAAAACATTTTAGTGAGTAGCCAGTTTATACACTGAAAAAAGGTGATGATCTTATTAAACTGGTAAATAGAATAGAAGGAATAGAATGGAATAGAATAGAATAGAATGGAATAGAACGGAACGGAACGGAACGGAATGGAACGGAACGGAACAGAACAGAACAGAATAGAATAGAATAGAATAGAATAGGAGTGAATATTGGTGTCCCTGCTGATTTTTGTTTCATGCTATGGGAAATCTCAGGAACATATTCAAACATCAATAAAGCAAAAATCCTCAAGAAAAAAAATTCCATATATGTCCTAATATCTGGTACTTCCTCCAGGAGATAAACCAATAAAATATAATATTTTTTTAATTAAAAAACTTCATTCCATTCCATTCCATTCCATTCCATTCCATTCCATTCCATTCCATTCCTTTCTCATTTTGTGTCCTTAATAGCCAAAGCAATGCAAATTAATTTCTTGTTTCTTTCTACGTCTATATAAATTAAGTAATGGTTTTTATTTTTCTCATAAATATATAAATTTCTCCTATTGAAATAGGCAGTAAAGAGGGGAATCATCTAGATTTAACTGGAATAAAAAATAAACCTCTTTCTCTTTGCAAAAAACAAAAAACAAAAAAAAAGAGAAAAAAGAAAAAGAAAGGAAAAAAAAGAGAGAGTTCTACCTAGTAAAATCCTTTTCCCTAACTATGGTGCACTGATGCACTTCTAGTTTTCTGTATTGTGTTTCTCCTGAAAATAGAAACTTTATGTTTAATTGATTTATTTGTAATGATTCTGGCTTAGGGAAGAGACTCTTTGAAGCTGATTGATTACTGCAACAAGCTTAAGATTTCATACCACAAGAAACCTTTTTGTACTAATAAACAGTGGGACAATAAAGCTCTGGGGCATGGTGTTTCCCTTCACATTAAAGTGAGGATTTGCAACATAAGTATGTGAGGGACATAGTTTATGTGCTCCCAAGAAGCAGACATAATGAACTACTTCTTTTAATGGCAGATTATCCCTGTTTCTATTTCCTGGAGTGAAGACCTCGCAAATTGATGTATCTGTCCTCTGAGGTTTTCAGAGAGGCATTATGGCATTTTAAAATATTAATATGAGAGTACATTTAGCTCAAAGTAGCTAGCCTGGTAGTCTCTTGTGGCTGCCATACAGGTCACCAGAGACCTCCTGTCTCTCAAGGCAAATGATTTACTCTAAGTGTATCATTAAGATATACTTTTTTTGAATTTATGATAGTGCTTTCTTACAAAGTTATACCTTTTCTATAAAAATTTAAGCATTTTTATGCTATTTTCTCCCTTCACTCACTGTTCCTTAAAAACCTGGTCAGTGTCACGGGCAAATTGAAAGTGCCACCCCCTGCACTGCAGTAGTGGGTCTGTGTTGAACACTGATTAGCTAGGACTGGATGTCACATCTTGTTATAACTTTACATAGCTGAAAAATTTCCTAAGAGATTTGAAAAGAGCTGCAATTATTCCTCCAATGGAAAAAAAAAAAAAGAAGGAAAGAGAGAGAGGGAAAGAGAGAGGAAGAGAGAAAAAGAAAGAGAGAGAGGAAGAGAGAAAGAGAGGAAGAGACAAAGAGAGAAAAAGAATGAGAGAATAAGAAAAAGATGAGAGAGGGAGAAAGGGAGGGAGAAAAACTGAGAAAGAAAGGAAAGAAAGGAAAGAAAGGAAAGAAAGGAAAGAAAGGAAAGAAAGGAAAGAAAGGAAAGAAAGGAAAGAAAGGAAAGAAAGGAAAGAAAGGAAAG